>CAHIKZ030004677.1:3772500-3795000 GCA_903632075.3 Acanthosepion pharaonis
GGGTGTCCCCTACTTTCGGCCTTGCACCACATCTAAGCTACCCTTACAAAAACCACCATACGAGTCTTGATATATTTAGTTCATTTTTAAGATGAAGAATTATCAATCATCAAATTTTGGTTAGTCAAAGGCTGCTTTTTCAAAGACTAGAATTATTTTAGCAACACGCTGTCTCGTGTTGTAATCCTCACAGTATTTAATATTGTTCAATTTATCGCTAACATTCGTTGTCAATATTTACAAACTCATATGTTTCGTTCAATTTCGCAAACCATTCGACGTAATTTGAAAAAACTGATTTGTTTGGAAAAATACTTTGACTCAAACTTCACGGTTTTTACGCCTACCAGCAAAACCAACTGCACTTTTGCCCCCCCCCCTATCTGTTTACACTTCCTCCCCGAATTTGATTTGAATCTGTAAATGTACGGCTATTTTAGAGGGTGAGAGGACAGACGGACTAACGGAAATCACAGAATTTTATATATAGATGATTTAACTCAATAACCGAAAAAAATATTTTTTAAAGGTTTTTTTTTTTTACATGTCTGTATTTGGGGACGAATTCCTTTGCTACGTCGTACGAGAATGGCTCCAACGATCTGTCCTGCCTTACAAATGATATTCAGTTATTATAGGTATGTAGATGTGATTAAGATTACCGTAATTCCCCATGTATAATACGCCTTCATCTATAATACGCACACCTAAAATTGTGCTGAAAGTGTGGGAAAATGCTTCTACTCATGCATAATACGCACTCCTTGTTTGGCAATCAAACCCTATAAATTGTACCTCTCTAATTTCATTACGGCCAGTGTTTCCTACTCTTATTTAAAATAAAATGGTTTTAAACATAAAATGATATTATTCTAATTTAGTTTTATGATAATTCTTATTTTATTTTTCGGCAACTTTTTAAATATTATTTGTAGCTGTGTTTTTTTAAAATGCGTATTATACATGGGTAATTACGGTAATATAAATTGTTTGCGATATCAATAGAAGAAACAGATGGCGATAACTTTTCTGTCAGTGCGTTTCAGGTCCTTTGTATGCTAAATGTCACGGGTTCGTCTCTTATATTTTCTATGAAATTTGTTTTCCTCTTCTCCACTCGAAGAAAAAGAATGTCACGATTTGTAAAAATAGAAATATCGCAAATATTATTGATTCGAAACTCTTAAATACAAGCGTTTAAATACATTTTATAAGAATGTTTTGGGGCCTTAGATTGGTTCAGCTTCTGTTTTTATTGCTGAATGTTCTAGCTATTTGTCTACGTGATAGCAAGTGTGGGCGTAATTTTTATGTGGAAGTGGGAGATAAATCAGTGATGCCACACATAGTTTAACAGCAAATCATTATATGCTATCTTTAGCTTAGTTTTGACGCAAGGCCACTTGTACTGAGTACTCAGTCAGAATATGGTGATCTGCTCAGTAGTAGACACATTTGCCATACTGAAGCGCCATTATTTAAAACTGTATTTTTGTTTCTTTGTATTTTAGTCACATTATAATCAAGCGAATATCCAGAAACTCATTGCCCTAAAACTATGGAAGTATTGCATTTTTTACCGACGTCGCACAAACCTGGACGAAGTCTCATTGATCGATTTGCAATGTCCGACTACTGACCTGACTCCGATAACTATTCTCTTATCTTCGTTAAATGGAAATGATTTGTTTAGATTCCTCCTGTGGGAAAAGTTGTGGAGAGGATGGGGACGAATCATGATAAATGAGTGATTGCTGCTTTTATTTATTTATTTATTTATCTATTTTTCATACATTGGATGACAATCTATTTATTAAAGGGCACGCAACTGTGTCTTTTACTCAAGAGATTTTGAAATTCCTTTTGTCTTAATCTGTATCTATCTTTATAAATATAAACGCACACAGCGAGCTGTCAATCAACATTGTATTCAACTTCCCTGTACTTTCTTTCTCGTTATTTTGCTTGGCTTTTATTCTATATTAGGCAACCCTGTGTGTGTGTGTGTATATATATATATATATACATATATATATATATATATAGGTACACACACACACACACATATATATATATATATATATATATATATATATATATATATATATATATATATATATATATATATATATATATATATATATATATATATATACCGGTTGTAACACCAAAATTGTTCAAATTGTTTAAAAGCAAAACTGTCTAATTGTTAAATTAAGCTTTGAACTGTTGTATCTTAGAAAGGATGAAATATATGTTAGTGGAATTCTCAGAGGTTTTTATAACACTATCGGACTCTACTTTGAGTAATAAAAATATTTAATTACTCTCCACGCTTAACAGAAGAATTGTGATGAAAATATATACATCCTTTTGTAATATTGGTTAGTTTTGGCGAAAAAACTTTCTTAAAAAACAAAATTTTCCGACCTTAAATATCGGTATGTTTTTTTTTTGTTTTTTTTTAAATAATTAACGCATCTTATATAGTTTCCCATTTATTCACTTTATTTTACAATTGTGAATTTTTCTCTGTCATTTATTGATTCGAAACATTTTTCCTGTTTTGTTTCTTCTTTTAATATCATGGTGAAAAAATCCTAGCTATTACTCACAATGATTAATTGTATCGTTAAATAGACCAAAAGTTGATTTATATGTGTTGATTTATTTAAAATAAATATTCAGCTCAGAAGACTATAGAATTTACTATAGTGGCTAGCTAATACCTGTGGCCTTCCAAGTTATATTTTATCATTCTTTGATAACCACTGCGTCGACCCGTGGTTTGTGCTGCAAATTTGCTGAGTAGATTTTAATTACAGTTTTTAGAAGAGAGTATAATTTGGCGTTGTCAGTAATTGAACAAGTTCAGTACGTTCACATCCTCAGTCATGATGACTTGTAATTTGTGATAGCGCAACACCAGATGTTCACCAAAATTCAGTCAGAAGCTTGAGTCAAACTAAAGTCTGACTTTCTGTCACTTCTCAATGTTGATATTATCAAGAAGTCAATTACTTGACAAAACAAAAATAGAGAGATTTAAACCCGTCTCTCATGGGCGTGTCAGAGCGTTATCGAATATACAGTACCAAACAAATAACAATACAGATATATACTGTACAATAATATACAAGAATATACAGTACCAAACAAATAAAAATACAATTCAACAATGATTGTGAAAAGTCAATTTCAAGCACGATGAGTGTAGAAAGTAAATTATAAATACCATATGTATGGAGAGTAATTTATGAAAAAAGTGACTAATGTGGAGAGTAAGTACGGACAAGGTGAGCGCGAAGAGTAAGATTTGTGGAAAGTAATCTGTAGACATGTTGAGCATGTTGTGCAAGTTACGAACACCATGAGCGCCAAAAATTCATTCGAAAACAGTTAAAAATGAAGAGTTTTATACAAAAACGTTATTTGTGGAAAGTAAGTATAATTAAGGAGGGAAAAAAATAAATAAACAGGAATTAATACAAAAAAGATGACAACTGATATTGCATTTAATTTTTAAAAGACCAAAGTTGACTGGAAAGCAAAGAGCTGGAAAACAGTCTCACAAGCGAGAATCGCGAGAGTAGAAACTGTTACATAGAACTTAAAATGATGAGACCTTGTCGTCAATCTAGTACTGCGCTTAAATTCATAAAATCAAGGTACCAAAGGTGAAAATTCAACAGAATAATTACCATGAAAATATTTATAGAAAAATCACAGGGCAGCTATATAAGGGCGTTTGGAAAGTGAATGAAGGTTAGGTCAGGACCGATAAGATTTCTGATTCTTCTTTGGATTTTGCCAAGAATCACTAAATACATAGCAGAAGCACCAGACCAGATGTGACTGCCATATTCAATGCATGGACGAATAGCAGACTTATAAATATGTAAGATGGACAGTGAACTAATTCTGCTAGCAGGAGACCTAGCAAAATTATCTGGCACCACACAGTGAACCATCTTTCTTAACAGCAGATCAAGTAATGGAGTCAATATATTCTTTCCACTTTATATCAGCCTCAAATGTTAGCCCGAGAGGGTTCATCGAGCCGTTAACCTGTAGGTTAGCATCAGCCATACTGATGGAAGGCAGAATGTGGCCTCTCAAATAATTAATGGAGAGCATTTTTGTTTTGGAGGCGCTAAAACTAACTTCATCTCTAGCCCCAATTAACAACAGACTGTAGTTGATTTTTTAGATCTTCCGCCATTTTGACCTTTGCATCTGATCAGACTTTCTATCTAGATAGGAGTAAATAGTTGTGCTGTCAGAATATATATATATATATATATATATATATATATATATATATATATATATATATATAAGTTGAGAGCTAATACCATCAGGAATGACATTGGTGAAAATTAACAACAAAATCGAAACTGATCTCCTTTACCCACCACAAAGAACCCTCCCTGCCTCGCATTAGAACGGCTGATTTCCAACTCCACGAGAGCGCCTCGTTACGCCTGCTTGATCGCACGCTGTCCACTGAGATGAGATGGAATAGATACATTGAATCAATAGCTTCATCTACCGCAAGGAAAGTTGGTTCTCTGTTTCGTGCCAGAAAGTTTTTCTCGTCGATGTCCATCCTTCAAATCTATAAATCAATTATCCGTCCTTGCATGGAATATTGCTGTCATATATGGCACGCTGTACGTTTTGAGGTGCTCGACACAATCCAGAGACAAATATGCAATGGGACAGGCCCTGATCTGGCCTCTCGTCTACAGTCGCTTTCTCACAGACGTGTCATGGCTTCCCTCTGTTTCTTATACACGTATTTTCACGGCAACTGTTCCGATGAGCTACTTTCGATGGTTCCCAGACTGTATGAATTTAAGTAAACTACGAGGCAGGCATCTCGGCCCCACCCTTTCACAATCGAAACAGTTAAATGCAACCGTCTCTTCTATCCAAACAGCTTCTTCTCCCGCACTTCCTGTCTGTGGAACTCCCTTCCTCTTGCTTGCTTCCCTGATAATTATAATCTTCAAACATTCAAGTGTAATGTCAATCAACGTCTGATACCTTGATCTTGTTCCCCGACCTTTTCTGTATCCTTTCCTCAAACATGCCTCTTTACTCTTGTTTTCTACCATCTGTAACCCCTTGCGTGCTTTCTTTGAGATAAAGTGCTTCAAAAAAAGTGCAAAGTAAATAATATTTCTATTTATTTTCTTGTGATTAAAGAATTGTGTACTTACATCCAGTCAGTGGATTTAAGCATGATATCAGATTAGTATCTACGTCCCACCGTTTTACTGTCAAAATAGCTAAATGCAACCGCCAACAGTTTTTTCTCGCACTTCCCACCTGTGGAACTCTTTTCCGTTTATTTGCTTCTCTTATGACTACAGTCTATCTCCAAATATTTAAACGCAACATCAATCACCATATTTTGTCTTCTTGAATCTTTTTCATCTTCTGTCTTTCCTCAATCCTCTCTATACTCAGTATTTGCCTTCACTTTCACACTCTCTAATCGCCTGCGTATTGCTGGCATCTGTTGCTTGGGGCGAAAGGATTTTAAAAAAATACAAAGTGATGTTTAATTTTGTAATTGATTAACAGAATTTAAGTTGATAAATAAAGATAAAATCTGTTAGGAATTACCTAAAATGCCTTTCAGGAATAAATTAGAAATCTATGCATTCCCTTAAAACAATGATACGTTAATTACATTACCAGTTGTTGTTATCAGTAATCTGTTAATACAATTCCCATAGTCATTATATTATATCATTATATTATATTATTATAATATCAGAATTACAACAATCATATTTTAATTCTGCTTACCTATCCATTAATTCCTTGCTTAGCCAATACCTTATAAGTAATAGACTATTGCGTGAAAAGACGGAAAAGATTTATTAGAGACGCTGCTTGGTTTCAAAAACTCTTATAAAGAGATACATAATTTTAAATAACTAAATAGTTTGTTTTTTTTGGGGGGGTCAGTTGACAGAGAAGATGCATATACTGGTCCTATTTAAATGCCTTATAATGCATCCTGTTAGTACGATCGATACGCGCTGAATATAACTTATAAATAATCATTAATGGACTATTAGGTTTTGAACACATAAAAAAAGACATATCAGAGACGCTACATGGTTTCATTGACCAAAAAGAAAGAAGCAAAGAAAGAAGTATTTAACGTCCACTGCCAGTACCACATAAATAATTAGACATATTACGTCTTGATCGCCTGCAAATATAGAAAAGACATATTAGAGACGCTACTTGCATTCAGTAAGAAAAAGAAAGAAAGAAATGTTTCATGTTCCCTGCCAATACCTCATAAAGAATCAAATATAAATAATTGTGGACTATTGAGTTTTGATCGCTTGGAAATATGTAAAAGACATATAAGAGACGCTACTTGTTTTCAGTGAGAAAAAAAAAGAAAGAATTGTTTAACGTCTTCTTTCAATACCTCATAAATAATTAAGCATAAATAAATATGGACTATCATATTTTCATTGCGTGGAAAGATGGAAAAGACGTATCAGCGATGCTACTTGATTTCAGTGAGAAAAAGAAAGAATTAAAGAAATATTATAGCACTCTTATGTGTTTAAGATCTATTTGAATGAAATGGAAAACTTTAACAATTTTCAATATTTTCATTTATATCTTTTACTTCTTTAATGATCAGCTTTCATATTTATGATTTTTATTGTAATATTTTGTTAAAATTTTTAAGCTCAAATATTTAACAATGCGATAGCAGAACGTCTACTGATATTTCATTGTGAGAGGATTTGGCGCGAGTTTATTAAGAATTAATATTCATCAGAAATCCAAACAGGAAATTTACACGAGTGTTTCTGGTTATTATTATTATTATTATTATTTTAAGAATACGATACAATTTAATTATTAATATAAACTGAAAGTTCTTTTCTCTATTTGTTTACATAAAGAATTGTTCACACGAAAGCAACTCTATGAATTGTGCTATAACATTAAAATGAGAGAGGTCGAATCGTTAAGATGAAAAAGAAATTCAATATGTAATTTGTTTATCGAAGCTGATTCACTGTACTATCCGATAGTGAACAGCTTGCCGTATTGAAATGAAGTTAATGCTTCCATGTTGTTAGCATTTGGCTTCGCAGGGAACAAGTGAAGTAATTAACTCGTGAAACAAATTGGCGTTATACGGCCTCTTACAATAACCTTGAACTGTTCGCTGCCCTCCGCTTGCGATTGTACTTTCATTCATTTTAACAGGAATTCAATATGCAATATCATTTGCTTGCATCCTTAAATCTTTCCGAATTCAGAGATAACGCCCTAAACAAAAGATTTAATTCCTTAATAGATTTTGAACGAAAATGACCTCGCAAAGAAATCGAGATATTTCCTTTCTGACACTAATTGTTGCCTAAATCCTGATACATATTGAATATGACGTAGCTACACACACGCATCTATATACAGTGGGGGAAATAAATATTCGTACACATAGACATTTTTACTTTATTGTATTTCCAATTAATGAATAAACATACTTTTATATAATTAACTATACACAGATGCATAATAAGTAAACATGCATAGAAAACATGAAAATTTGATTTAATAGAAATAAATCCAATTTCTCCATTTTAATGGGTGAAAACGTACTGGTACAATGCAAAAAAGAATGCATAATTCTCATTTAATACTTTGTAGAATAGCCGTTAATCACATCTACAGCCACCAACCTCTTTTTGTGGTTCTCAATCAATGATTTGCAAATTTTAGTTGGTATTTTGTTCCATTCTTTTTGTATATGGTCTTCAGTTCCGGGATGTTTTTTTGGAGCTCTCGATTGGATTTGAATTTTCAAATAACACCACAGATTCACGATTTGGTTTAAATCTGAGGACTGACTTGGCCATTTCAGGATATTTGCATTATTTTCAGCAAGCCATTATTTCGTATACTTTGCAGTGTGCTTAGGATCATTATCTTGATGGAAGATCCAATCAGAAAGAAGTTCAAGAATTTCAACTAAAATCATTAAAGTTGCTTCCAAAATATTTTGATATGCCGGGTTATTCATTCTACCATTTATTACTGATATCTTGCTAGTAACATTTTTAGAAAAAAACATCCCCAAACCATGATGCTACCACCACCAAATTTCACTGTTGGAACTGTGTTGCTTTGTTTGAAGGCTTCGCCACCTTTCGTCCATACTAGAATTACGTCCGAGCAACTCAGTTTTGGTTTTGTCTGTCCATAATACTCTTTCCCAATACGATTTTTCTTTATCCTTATGTTCACTAACGAATTTCACCCTTGCATCTCTGTGTCTTTTCAATAGAAGTTGATTTTTCCGAGGGGAACGTGACCTTAGATTGTTCCTATGAATTGCTTATTTTCCGTTTAGTGACACAAATTCCTGATGAAAACAAATCGTCCTGCAACTGTTGACGAGTAACTATTGGATTTTGTTTAATTTGATGCATTAATTTCCTCGAAGATCTTGCAGAAATCTTCCGTGGAGCACCTGTTCTTCTTTGTTTTTCAACAGTTTTAAGTTTTTTTTATACGTTGTAAGGAATGAACTAATGGCAGAAAATGGGATATTCCTGTGGTCTGATATTTTACTGTAACTTTGGCCTTCTTCCCAGAACTTAACAATAATTTATTTTTGCGAATTTGTCAGTTCTTTACTTCTTTCCATGATGATAACCTTCTTACACGAATATCAATTACAGAATGGTCTGTTTGCATTTTTCGGCTAAAATTAACTACTGATAACATTATTGAAATATTCTAGAATATTCTACTTGAATAATCTAGATTATTAAAACAATTTAAAAGTTTTAAAATCTCAAATTTTCACTGTACTTTTTCACCCATTAAAATGGATAAGTGGGATTTATTTCTATTAAATCAATTTTTTTTTCTTTTTTCTATGCATATTGTAAATATTTCTAACTTTGTGCATGCGTGTTGTTTGTTTGTTATTTTGTCGACTGCACAATATAGTAGAGTCAGTTGGGCATCGTCTGTGGGAAAAAGAGCACCATGACGCAATTCGGTTCGCCAAAAATTTAGAAATGTCATGCTTTACTGCTTGGCATTCGCGTCGGAAGCTCCAATACGAACATTCGGGTGTCAATCTCAGGATATTGCAGATGATTCGGAAAGAGTTGAATAAGTCTCATGGTGATTACGAAGGTGTTTGGAGTGATCACTAGTGATGGGTTTGTTATGCCTCCTTTCATATTCCTACAGGGTCTCAGATTCAATACGGAGGCCTACAGACTTGAAGAGTTAGTGCTTCTCTGGGACAAGAAGTTGGCTGCTGGAAGTCCTTTTGTCTAAAAACAGGAATTTGCATCATACCACGCAAGCAAGAGAACTCAGTCATTGCTTACAGACAATTTCTGCGACGACATCCCCCTTTACGTCTGGCCACCTAATTCCCCAGACTGCAACTTCCTTGATTATTGTATGGCATTGTTGAGCGAAAGACCAACAAGACACTTTGTAGCAGCAAAGATGAACTAAAGGCAAAGATTATGGAAGTATTCACCAACTTAAAGAAAACGACCGTCAATATGAGTTGTTGAAGATTCCGAAGTCGTCTGGAGGGGAGGCCGTGCTTGAAGCCAGTGGCGACTTTATTGAATAAATTTACTCTTCATCATTTCAAGATATTTTTGTGTAACTTTGTTAAATATATCTGTTAAAATGAGATGTCCATATTATTTTCATTTTAGCGTAATTTAGCCAACAATTTATCCATCGCACTCTGTATATATTTAAATATGTGTGTGTGTGCGTATGTGTATATATGTATATATACATATATATAAGTATATTTTTAATATCTGATATATTTATGAGAAGTCTGCTGAATATCAGGAATAGATCTTGTGTAAATATAAGAGTGGAGGTCAATAGCAATGGCGGCACTCTGATTCATGCTTGGACACAATCTTCAGGCTCCTGAAGATTACCGAGAGGTTTGAGATTTGTCCGCATCAGCCATATATATATGTACAATAGAAATACAAATATCAAATTAGTCAGGTTAATGGTGCAGCCCGAAAATTATTCGGTTCACTCCTCAGGAGATATCAGCAATGCTCTGTCTTTTTTTCTTTAATTGTAGTTATTTTTATATTTTTATTTTTATTATTTTTTTTTTCTTTGATTTCTGGCATTTACACATTTCTTTCCGGGTCCCGCACAGGGACCTAAGGTTAGAAATGGCATCATGACACTTTCCACTGATAAAAAAAAATTACATAGATAAAGCCCTTCGTAAAGTGTGGGCTGTACATGTCAGAACAAATGTTTGTAGCTATTTGAGGCATGGATTTCCAGGAATCCCTTCAATTAGTGTATTGGAATCTTTTCTAACCAGTCCTAGGGCTCCAGCTACAACAGGGATTGTTGATGTTCCCATATGCCACATTTTTTAGATTTCTATTTCAAGGTCTTATTATTATTATTATTATTATTATTCGCATTCTTCTTCTCTTTCTCCTATTGTATTATATATATATATATATATATATATATATATATATATATATATATATATATATATATATATATATATATATATATACAATATTATAATTATTTTCTTTTTAAAAAAGTATGATTCCATCACGACACAGAAAAATTTACATCTTTCAAATCCGAAACTAAAATTATAAATTTAATTATAAAAATTAAACTTAAAATTCAGTCTCTTTCCATTATCATACGATGATAGGAATAAACTTTCAAATAAATTTACTTAGTTTATAAACGCAGACAATATTGATATTATGAGTTTAAAGGTTAAGGAAAATCTATTTTGATTTAGGGGTGGTTGGGTTTTAATTCCCCTAGATAGCTTATGTATCCACTATATTTAAATACAAATTCAGGTTAAGCTCGGGTGGGGTGGGAGTGTCGTCTAACAAACGTACCCTTCTGTTATTTAGTGATTTTACAAAGATAAAAAAAATTCTAGGCATTTTCATTCATCCGCATAATTCATATTTTTATACACAAAGACTTTCTAAAAAGGTCATTTATATAATACTTAAAATTTATTCATATAGATTTAAAGTACCATTCGACCTTCTAATAAATAATAGACTATATGGTGTTTTTACAAAAAATATATCAGAATTTTATTTCTAATTAAAGATCAAACATAAAAAATGTATGTTTCATCTCTATTCTTTATTATTTTATTTTTTTCAAAAATAATTATTACTTAGGAAAAATATTTAACAGTGCATACAAAAAATAGCTACTTCATTTCTTTGATTGAGTAAATTTTTATTTTTCAGAAATTTAATAATGTATAATTTTTCATGTATGCACAAACGATATGGGTCATTCAATGACCTCGAAGCTCTAGTTTTTCTTATTAACATCCATTTTACTGTTGGTGTTTTATTGTTTTCTTTTAGATGCCAGAACTATTTACATAAGGACGTTTGATTTCGGTATTTATTATTATTATTAAAGGACTTTTTATGTTGACTCAACCTTCTTTTGAAACCATTTCGTGTGCATCTAATGTAGAATTTAACTATGTCTGGATCATCAATAGATGAGATATCGCATTGATGAATTAAGGATTCAATACGACATTTATTATTAAGAGGACAGTTATGAGGATTTCGACAGTTACATAATTTTTCTTTATCTTCATTTTTTTTATTTTAAGATGTATATATTTTTTGATTTTGGTATAAGTGTTTATTTATCAGATGATAATTGTTTATTTTATCAGATGATAAAACGTGTCGACTTAGATATGTCTTCCTTTTGTTCATATATATATATTTAAAGATATTTTTGTAGGTACAAAATTTAATGATCGAAATAAAAGTATAAAATTTAATATTACAAGACATATTAAAACAATATTAAATATTAAAAAAATAACTCAACAACAAGGGGGGGGAGCAACCGGTTTCGCTCCCGCTTTTCAGGCTTCCACGGGAGATTCAAAATTAAAACAGAGAAATGTACAATAAGAATAGGTGAATAAGAATAAGAATAAGAATATATATATATATATATATATATATATATATATATATATATACTATGTACATTATTCAGACTCTTTTCCTCATCTTTGTTGCCATATTTATCACAACATTTCGGTCGTTGTACGCTCTGGACTTCTTCAGGCACTTCGAATATCGAACTGAACCCTTTATTTCGCTCGCAAGGGGTAGGCTGTTGTAGTTCCACGTGCCATGTCTAATGGATGTCAGTCATCAGTTATCTCTTGTTAATTCACCTCTCCAAGTTCTCCACTGCCTTAACCACTGTGCCATGTGTCCTTAATGGCACACTGGATAAAGGCGTTGTTTAGATCAAATCACAGGACCCAAAGAGTTGTGAGTTCAATACCTGGTTAACCAGGTATTGGACACAGAACTCGGACAATAGTTCGAATAATGTAAATAGTGTACATAATAGCTCATCTAAGAAATATACACAAATATATATATGTGTGTGTGTGTGCGTTTATATATATATATATATATATATGTGTGTGTGTGTGTGTGTGTGTGTGTGTGTGTGTGTGTGTGTGTGTGTGTGTGTGTGTGTGTAAAACGAGTTTTCGTCAGCCTAGGCAAACTAAGCTCCGAGCAATTTACTGAGTAAGTAAGTTTGCTTTCAGACCTTTTTCCGTTTTGTCGGTGGTTCCACCAACGGTTTTTGTTTCGCTTTGATATCTATCTATCTATCTATCTATCTATCTATCTATCTATCTATCTATCCGAATCTCTTCATTATCTATCTATCTATCTATCTATCTATCTATCTATCTATCTATCTATCTATCTCTCTCTCTCTCTCTATATATATATATATATATATATATATATATATATATATATATATATATATATTGTGTATGGAGCTGCAGATCATTATTAAAAAATATCCGTTACATTTTTTTATGTTATATTTAACTATATATTTGACAATGTATATCTGAATATATATATATATATATATAAGCATTTCACCCCAAGCAAGGCGGGAAGCCACTAGGACGCAAGGGGTTACAGAAAATTTAGAGCAAGATCAGATAGGAGTGATAGAAGAAAGGATGAGGGTAGTGGATAGATCAAGGCAACTTGAGATGTCGATTGACATTACACTTGAATAGCTGGAGATTATAGCTCTCAGGGAAACTGGAATAGGGAAGGGAGTTCCACAGGCGAGAGGTGCGAGACATGAAGCTATTAGAGTAGAAGAGACGGCTACATTTAGAAGTTTCGACAGTGAAAGGGTGAGAGCGGGATGCCAGCCTCGTAGGGCGCTGGAACTCATGACGTCTGGGAACCAGCGAATGCAGCTCCTCGGAGCAATTTCCATGAAAGTATTTGTAGAACAGACAGAGGGAGGCGACGGCGCGTCTGTGAGAAAGTGACTGTAGACGAGACGCCAGGGCAGGGCCAACCACATTGCATATCCGCCTCTGGAGCTTATCAAGAACCCGAGGCAAACAGAAGGGGCACCAGACCATATATGGCAGCAATACTCCATGCAAGGGCGAAGTATATATATATATATATATATATATATATATATATATATCCGCTAGGTAGAATAAAAGTTATCGGTAAGTTATTGTTGTGCTAGCGGAACTAAAGTATATGCACTTCCCTTGTATTTCTTGTCTGTGGAACTATCTTCTTGTTTCTTTCTTCGCCTCCTGCCACCTGCGATCTTCATAAATATATATTCAACGCTAATCGACATCTTCTGTCTCCCTGAACGTTGTTCTTTTAGTCAGTAACTGCGTGCGTATTAGTGGCGTTATTGCCTTCCTTGGGGTGAAATGATTTTAAAAAAATGTGTTTTCTGTCTTTTGTTTTGTCTTAGTTGTTATATATAAATAAAAAAAACAACAACTGGTACTAAGTCTTACTTGCTTCATGTCATTCGGAGAACGTATAGAAATATATGGTATTTATAATACACCATTATTTCTCACTAGACATTAGAAAAGATGTTTTTTCCTCTAAAGATAACCTTATTATTATCTTGTGTCTTCTTTCAAAGCTGTATGGCATTACGAAACATTCTCATCTTTTACAATGAAGAGAAAGTATAAATCTTCAAAAGGCAAAATAATACGCCCAACTTCAATACAGAAATAAATGACATCAAAAAATAATTGTACAAGAACCATCCTCATATTGTATAACAATGATTAAGGCGCGGCAGATGTAAAAATGGGAAGATACTATAATAGTAGGCAGATTTTTTTTTTCTTTGAAGCGGTAGATTAATATGACAATCGGAATTAAGCCGTCTACGATTTTCTAATGATTTATTATTCTGTGAGTCTTTGAGATTTACCAAATTCTCGCTGACGTTTCGGTTACGTATAAATCAAACGGTCTCACTGAAACATGTTTTTTTATGAAGAAAACTGACAAACATGCTAAAGTTTAATTAAACGACGTCATGTGGCCCAGTATTAATGAAATATTCACGTGTTTAAGCTATCGAGAGATGTTCACTCAGATATGACAAAACGGTTTCACACGGTATTTTAGGATGAAATGACAGCGAGGAAAATACAGAATGATAATGAATGACTGCACTCGAACTATAATCATTCATTTATCGGTTATTATAAGGACGTATAATTATATACATTTATTTAAGTACTCTTAATTAATAGGAACATTTTGTTGGAAACAAAGGAAATAGCACTGAATTGTTACTAAAAGTCAGTCCTTCTATATGGCAGTGAATGCTGGACAGTCTCCTCACAGATGAAGTAGAGACTTGAAGCGACATAAATCTGGCCCTACAGAAGGATCCTGAGAATACCATGTGCCAAATATGAGAGCAACGAAGTTTTAGAGTAAATGGAAACAAAAAGGAGACTTATACTTTACATCAGGAGGAGACGGCTGAGATTTCTAGGAGGCTTTAATGAGGAAAGAGGGCTTGGAAATGTTGATACTCCCAGGACAGATTGAAAGCAAGAGGTTATGAGAAAGACAACGCATAAACTGCATAGGAAGGTTGATTAAATGGAGGACAGGACAGGGTTTAGGCAAGATTACAACAATGTGTGGATGATAAAATGAATCCAAGGCGCGTTTTTGAAAAGGGGGACATTACCTAATTAATGTTGTTAGTCACTTAAGAGTTAAATTTTCCACTGGGCTTAGGGTGGAAAGATAAATTATATGAGACTGGCTGTTGTGAAATTGAAACAATATAAAGACGACACGAGTCGTGCTAAATTCAACAACTATTGTTTTTTCAAACTGCCGCTTCATCTATTTGCTCCCAGCATTCCCTAATGGAACCGGAAATCATAACAATCATCATAATAATCAACATTATTAATGTTATTATAGAACACCCCACTTCCTAAAGTCATGTATTTTCTTTAATAATTTATTTCTAATTTTTCCAAATTACAAAATAAATCATTACAGATCAAAGCTAGTTTTGGCTGCAGTCAAAGAGCGAATACTTAGTCATTTAAATTTGTGGAATCAAACAAATATTTATTCTATTGTCTGTAACTTATATGAGACTGACTGTTGAAAAAATGAAACAATACAAAGATGACAATAGACGTGCTAATCTCAATAGCTATTTTATTCAAACTTCCGCTTGATCCATTTGCTTCGAGCATTCCCTAGTGGGACCGGAAGTGCTTACAATCATCATCATAATCAGTACTGTGGATATTATAGATGTTATGAATAATCAAGAGTGGTTCCTCTTGTTTTGTTACCCTCGTCTTTGAGAGAGCTATTTCTGATTATTGGGGCCATACAACGGCACTATACGCGAACCTTCTATTCTCAGTCATTACAATAGAACAGTTAAGTCGCTAAAATGTTTATTTATTAACATATTTTGACGCTGAACGTATTGTGAGATTTCTAACAGATTGTTCTTTTTTAAAACTTTTACAAAATACTTTTACAATGACTATAACTTTACACTGACTTATATATATTGTTAATATAGTGTTGTCATCCCAGTTTTATGATATCAGAGGTGTTACCGTACCCTGTTAAACATTTAATGGCATCTCAATTGACATGATGTATAAAAATGTTGGCAAATTAGTCTAGACTAATTTTCCTAACCAGAGCAATCATCCAACACAAGTGGCAATTCTACGTACTTGCCAAACGAACCAATTCCCACAATGAGGATATTATCCTTTTGTTTTGTATATTAGCTCTGAAGTATCTGTAAGCAAATGATATCTATATTTCCCTCTAATAATAGACCTGATCGACTTCATTCTACGCTCCATCTATAATTGGAGATTACTAGACACTGGTTCCCGAAATATGTGCTGCCGGCCCCTAATGATGTGAGATGTGTTTAAATAATTAACCCATGCAAAAGTCTAGTTGGCCATATCACCACTGAAGATCGAAATGGAATCTATCCAGTCGTCTTTCAATACTTCTGCGAGAAAATGATCACGGATGCCCAGTGAAGCAATCATGTGCGATGACGAATCACATAGCACAAATTGATTATCTCCCCTCTGTGCTGTGATCCGTGAATGATATTGACTGCGGCGGAAACGCGCCAATTAATATGGTTGCCATTTTCTCTAGACCGTTTCCTTCGTCGTAGTTTCTTATAAATTCGTTAGCCAACCAGTTTACTGTTCCTTTATAAACTCAGACATTGTAAGACGCAGAAATTTGCAAAGAAAAAGAAAATAGAACAAAAAGTAAGAAAAATATTCAGCAGAAATAGCAATATTCCTTCAGCAGCACATTACTTAATTTCGAGCCAACGATAATTTTTTTTAAAAACTGAATAACAATACACTGCATACAGATTGATTGCCGAAATTTGCTACAATAAACATTTCATCAAAAACTCCATAAATTTAGTGTTCAGCCATTCGATGTACACCTACTGGCCAAACATTTACTTTTTTTTTGTTTCATAAATTACTAAAACAATGCTCGGGAGGGGAAGTAAAATAAGTAGCCAACCATATGAAAAGATGAACCGGATGCTATCTAAAGGGTGTTTCATTAAAACGGATTATCTATAAGGACGTTTCATTAAGCTGAAACAAGAGTAAATAAATCAGTGTTATTGATGAAAATTTATTTATTTCTCTATTGGATTATGTTATTTAAGTCATGGCAATTATGTGTGAAAAATAATATTGCCCAAATGTCCGCCAAATCTGAAAGAAAAAGAAAAAAATCATTAGACGCTTTAACTTAATTTACATTTAAAATCGGTTCAAGTTATTGGAACAACATTTATATGCAGCAATGACGCTGCCGTAATCATGATTTACCTTTATCTCTACAGATAGAATTTGCCAGAATATATAATCATTAAAATGAATATCAGTTTAGATATTTAATCCTACCCATCATATTAGAAGCTACATGAGCATCCCTTACAAAATCCCAGTTTTTGTAAGATATAGTATCATAAAACTTTGCATAGGCATGTACAGAGCATAAACAAGAAAGAGAAAATTTTCCAAATATCTTGGTCTTCCTCCATCACACTTTTTAACTTCTGAACTATGGTATATGTTAAAGCAATTATCAATGAAACGCGTACAGATTAAATACTGATATATTCTAAAATAAATCTCGAATTAAAAATTGCAAAACTAATGTTAAATTATCAAATCTTTCCCAATCGTCAGAAATATTAACTTTCTGGTCCATAAATAGCTAAAGCGAAGTTCCCCAACTTCGCTTTATTTTAGAAAGGTAACGTCAGTAGGTAGTAATAAGAAAAGCTGAACCTTACCTATGTATATAGCGCTAAGCTGCAAATATGATCAATTTTTTTCGCTACAGCCAGAGACTTCTATATAACTGTATATCTAATCATTAAAATAAAGGACAGATTTAATATTTGCTAAAAAAATCTTTGCAAAACTATCCAAAGAATAGCACAGAACAAAAACAAGAAAGCGTTTTACGAAAATGGAAGTCTTCCTTCGGTAAAGATTTTGTTTTAATTTCTGGAGTAAGGATATTTTTTAAACTGATTGTCAATGTTCCACATGCAAAGTAAAATCCGAAAATATCTAAAATAAATCGCCAATGAAAAATTGTAAAACTTTAGTGTTTAATAATAAAATATTTTCCTATCGTCAGAATGACTAAATTGAAGATGGGAATAAGAGGTAATGCCTGCAGGCAAAAATAATAAACATAAATTTGGTTTACGGATTTGGTGATAAAAAAGCAACCATAATGATTAAAACGAAGGGTAACTATGATATTTATGTAACAATTCATAACTGTGATATCAGAAGCCACGCAAAGGTACATTACGGCGATGTGACTGAAAGTGATATGCCAGATCGGGATATATATAATATATTATTTATATCTGGAGATCAAATGTTGCGGCACTATTCAAAGCGAGGACGAATGGTTGACTTATGAATATTTTAAAGACATTATGACGAGAAAATGTTTACCAAGATGCAGGGAACCAACTTTCTTAAAGGTAGACCTAGAAATTGATTCGATAAAACATTTCCACTTGATTCCAGTAAAAGTCCGAGAAGGTGCAATATTCTTATGGAGGCTACCTTCAACTGGAAAATCTGAGTGAAACTTTCCCATGAAAATTTGATTTTTTTTTACAGTGCGGTTCATCCTGTTGAAGGCCCGGCAGCCACTTGAAGCTTAATGTGACAAATAAGAGAGACAGTTTTATGCGGATATATGAGGAAGATAATCAAACGATTACCACTGAAACCTAATCTTATTGCCTCCTGAAATCGTCACTAATATAAAAAAATTTATCACACTATGTTAGAGATAATCACGTACTATTTGCTTCTCAATGAGAGTGGGATAACATATTTTGAACAAAATATCTCACTCAGTTATAAATAATGGTACAAAACTATCTTACCCGACAATGTTACAGTTTGAAAATACCTAACGTGCTCTATGGAAAGCATACTATCCAATATAATATTCTTAAAGTGTCTATCATAAATGACGCTTCTTTCTGAGCAGTAGTTTAAGAAATAAGAAAGGAAGCAACGTATTCCAAACTGCATATATATTTTCTTTCAAAACGTTGTTAATTTAATCTTGAAGCACTGGACTTGTTTTACTCTCAAGGGCTCAGAATCGTATGTAACTGGAGAGCTGACACAAACTGGAATTCGAAGCAAGGTATTCCATACTGCATATATATTTTCTTTCAAAACGTTGTTAATTTAATTTTGAAGCACTGGACTTGTTTTACTTTCAAGAGCTCAGAATCGTATATAACTGGAGAGTTGGCACTAACCCTACACTCCAAATTCATAACTCCCGTCATCGACCTTCGATTTCTAGGACGCGGGGCGGATTTTGAAGATAAGGTAAAAAAAACGCATCTTGTAGCAGTAAAATAAGATCATGGCTCCCCACAACTTCCTTTCCTTGCAGCTCGAGACAATATTTGACACTTTACCATTCCTTCTTGTCCGTAATCTGCCATTCTTTCACACAAATCCATGCGGAAATTTTCTCGCTGACTCCCTCTAACCCAACTTCCCTCAGTAAATGATGTGAGTATTAAATTATCCAAGCAGCCTTTCCTGATAATGTGCACCAGGAATATCAGCTATATCTTTCCAAACGAAATGTGTGTTTTTCTATTTCCCATTCTCCTTAGAATTCTCTTGTGTTCTTGCGTGTTTCGTCCATAATATTCTCCATATCCCTTTCTAGGATGACACCCGTATTCCTTCGAGTATCTGTGTCATCTGCAGGGTAACTGTTCCGCGTTCGCCACCATAAGAAATATTCATATGTCTTTATACTTTGCTTAGTTTCTGGAAGGCCGCTTTCGCTATTCCGATGCAACTTCGGATCTCTGTGTGACACTTTACGTCGTTTCAATAGGACTTGACGATAACGATGTTGAATGGCGAGGAGGTACGAGTTCCTTTTTTATTAATATTTAAACAATAAAAGACTCAATAGCCACTAGAGATAAAGAGTTATTGATGAGAAGTGTGGTATGAATGCAAGAGTAGGAAATTGGAAAAGAGAC
Source organism: Acanthosepion pharaonis (assembly GCA_903632075.3). NCBI lineage: Eukaryota > Metazoa > Mollusca > Cephalopoda > Sepiida > Sepiidae > Acanthosepion > Acanthosepion pharaonis. Next base: position 3,792,565 of record CAHIKZ030004677.1, read on the forward strand.
ATTTGATTATATGATGAACAGTTAACAACTGACCCATGACTTGACTAGGTTAAGTTTGTATCTGTTATGGGGTCTTACCCATAATAATAATAATAATGGACTATTCCATACTTAATAAATACTGGGCCTCAGGAGTAAGCAGGGATTCAGTTGTTCACTTTCTGACCGACTGTTCGGTTGAACTCATTGCCTTCGGGCGGAGAGGAACCCGAACGAGGCTACGCCGAAGGGCGGAGTCTCGTTCGGGGAGGTAAACCGGCCCTGAACCCGTTTATAAGGGTTCAATGGGTATATTTTTAGGGCCGAGCCCACGGGCTCGGAGATCCTACATTAAATAACCGGCCTTGTGCCACATGATGCCCTAGTGGGCGAGGGTGACTGAATATCGTCAGTCGTTCACCTCTCGACCGGCTGAGAGGATGAACGCTCTGCCTTCGGGCGGGGAGGAACCCGAACGAGGCTACGCGGAACGGCGGATTCTCTTTCGGGGAGGTAAACCGACCGTGAACCCGTTTATACGGGTTCAATGGGCATATTTTTGGCCGAGCCCACGGGCACGCAGATCCCACGTTAAACCGGCCTTGTGTCACATTATGCCCTCGTGGGGTGGTGACTAAATATCGTCAGTCGTTCAAGTCGAGTCAAGAGTCGATTCAGAGGCAGTCCGAAACAGAGTCGCGTTCAGACAATTACTGCAAGACATTGGAATAGTGATACTGGTCGAGACTACATTGTTCTCTCTACTAAACCTGATTGTTCATACTAACACTTCTACTTCTCTGTATATATTCCTGTTTGTAATATATCTGTGTTAATCCATACCTGTGTTCTTCTTTATTGGTTCTACCTTGGACTATCACCGTGGTACAAGGAACCGGACCATAACAGTATCGTTCGGGGAACCAGCCACAAAACAACAATTCTCTGGAAAATCTGAATGGAACTTCACCATTACAATTTGATTTTTTACAGTGAGGTTCATCCTGTTTAAGGCCCGGTAGCCACGAGGTTTCAGTCAGTTATGTGCCATGCGTGATACGTGCTTAGGCGATCATGTATCTTTCGATACATGACTGACGAGGAAGATTTTTTTCCCACAGTAGGTTGCCATTTCTTTCTGCAGTAGGCCAGTTGCCATCCAAAGCTACAGAACCCGGTCTGTCCTGCTATTTAGCTATAGCTGAGGAGAGAAGAAAAGGATTCATACTTTTTCCCAAGTATTAGAACGTAGGTGAATGCAATGGATTCGACTGGAATTCGAACTCGGCTCTCCGATTCCTCAATCCCAGCTGCTATCCATTACTCCACTGTGCCTAAATGGCGATTTATAACTAAGAATGTATTTGAAATCGTCAGCGCAGTGGTTGTGTAAGCTGTGTAGGCGTGACTTGAACAAGATGGATTTTGTGGTCTGTGACTGATGTCTTCAATGGGCGCACCTGGAGTGTATTGCCAAGGGAACTATGTTCACGGGCAAGTTCAGATTTGCAGAGATTGTTGAAGTGTTTCAAATATTCAAAGACTTCTATATTTCTTTTTTTTATAATTGATGATAAATAAATGATTTTAAATATGGATTTATACCATACCCAAGGGTATTAGCCCGTAAGTGAATTTCAGTCAGTTATGTGCCATGTGTGATACACGCTTAGTCGATCATGTATCTTTCGATACATGACATACTCACAGACCCGTGAGTTTTCCTGTACAAGTAGTCGGATACTCAGCTACCTATCTTTTTAAAGCAACCTAATCGAAAAATAGGGATGTGCATCTTACATATTTGCGTTTATTTGTTTTAATATCCATCACTGAGATATCGCCCTAATTTTTATCAGAAAACTTTAAAGATTTCCTTTATAATTTTTGGTGCAGCACCGTTTAAAGAGATCGATCCACAAGATTTCTCCAATTACATAAATCCAATTAGAAATGCACATCCATGTCTTATACTATGACTGTAATATAAAATCAGATCCCATGGTAAAGTCAGTGTTATAAGTCAATATGAAATACCAGCAAAACACTTGCTAGTATTTCGAACCCGATTATCCGGTAGGTGATATCTTACTAAGTTAAGATACGTACACTATGAATAAAGGTGGTCGGTCAAAAAAACATTACCATAGAAAAAACTGAAAGCAAAAGTATGAAATGGAGGTAATAGGATAAAATTTCGCAAAACTACGTGCGATGTGTATGGAATTGCATCATATATTTAATGCTCAAAAAGAAGGATCAATTCCGCTTTGCTTGGAGATCAAATAAAGACGTATTGGCAGGAACCATAGCGTTATCAAATACTATTCAGTTGAAGGAATCTGAGTTATATTTGAATAAGGGAATGTTATGTCTCGGGTAATGATTACGGAAGGCTACAAAATGACAATTGGGAAATAGACTGACCTTAGCAATCAACTACATAGAGAAGTCTGA
>CAHIKZ030004677.1:3797500-3855000 GCA_903632075.3 Acanthosepion pharaonis
ACCATACAACTGTTCATCGTTATCTTCAACAACTTGGAAAAGTTACTAAACTTGGAAAATGGGTGCCTCATGAATTGTCTGAAAACAACCACAAATCCCGAGTTGACATCTGCTCTTCTCTCCATTCTCGCCAACTTGTTTCACCTTTTTTGTACAGACTTTTGACTGGCGACGAAAAATGGATCTTTTATCGAAATGTTAAGCAGTCGTAGACAGTGGCTTAGGAAAGGGGAAGGACCCCAGCCGCAGCCGAGAAGGGAACTTCATGGGCAAAAGGTTCTTCTTTCAATCTTGTGGGATCGCCAAGGAATAATCCATTTTGAATTCTTACCACCTAATGCAACAATTAATGCTCAAATATTCTGTCAGCAATTAGAGCGTTTGAACCAAGCTTTGAGGGGAAAAAAAAGACCTGCTCTAGTGAATCGAAAAGAGGTGATTTTTCATCAGGACAATGCGAGACCCCACACAGCAAGAAACACGTCACAAAAGATCGAACTTGGTTGGGAGAAAATTCCTCATCCACCTTATTCTCCCGATCTTGCTCCTTCAGATTACCATTTGTTTCGTAGCTTACAAAATCATTTGGAAGAAACAGCTTTTGTAACACAGGAAGAAGTTAAAACTGACATTTGTGAGTTCTTCGAATCAAAGCCAAAAGAACTTTACAGTAATGGAATTAGTAAGCTTGTTAATAGATGGAAGGAATCATAGATAATCAGGGAAAATACATTGTTGATTGAATCTGTAATTAAATGTAACATTTGGTCACTTGTTTTCGTTATTCAAAATTCGGACAGAACTTATGGGATGACCTGATAGTATTTTTTTTATATGACATTTTGTTGCTACGAACAATTAACTTTGTTTCTATACTCGTAGTTGAATTTATTTATTTTGGGACGCAATTCTCTTATATGAAGGGCTTCCAGATTTTTAAGTTTTTACTTATTATTATCTTGATGCAGCAATGTTGTATTTTCGTCTAATATCTGTCTAAACTGTGATTATGGATATGAGTGTTCGTTTAAATGATCTGATATTGAACTATGATCGTTCAATTGAAACGTAACCCTTCTTGTCATCGTTGTTGTAGTAACATATGTTACCTCCTTTGCATAGCGGTGAAAAATATTTTGAATTAACGGATAACACATCCGTAGATATGTAACCCTTGAGATTAAAAGTACTTGAGGAAATAAAAATTATTTTTCTTGATCAATTTTCTACAGATAGCAGGAAATTAATTCGTATACTTGAAAGTTTTAAAACGAAAATAAATAGAGACAATACGTCTAAATTATTTCACCAAATATTCTCGAATAAAAATATGCTGCCTAAATATATATATATATATATATATATATATATATATATATATAATGTCAATGACCATTGTCCATTTTTTGTCATTATTTCTAGAGAAATAATCAATACTTCAATCAGTTCATCTTTGTCGCCATATGTGTCACAACATTTTGGTCGTTGTACGCTCTGGCCTTCTTCCACCGACCTGAAGAAGGCCGGAGCGTACAACGGCCGAAACGTTGTAATAAATATGCCGACAAAGATGAGGACCATAGTGCGAATAATGTAAATAGTGCATCGATTTATTTATCTGTAAAATTGAACGTGTGCGCACACATATGCGCGCGCACACACACACACACACACACACACACACACCACTCACACATATCTAAGAAGGGGATTTCTCGTAATGTTAATTTTTATCCTTAATTAAGAAAATTAGAAATAACCTTCTTTGTCTATATACTTATCCCAATTTTTTTAATTAATTACATCAATAATTCGAAAATACGCTTTTAAGTAGGCGCCCAAGGGGGTCGTCAGTGATGTTTTGATTTGGTTCATCAGAAAGTTTCGGGTCCCATCTCCCATACTCCCCATCACCAAATCGACATAATCAGGGGAAATCAACCCCTAATTCCCCCTTCCATTTAAACGCTAACAGCTACTCTGGCCTTTTTAAAGAATAAGAGGAAGAAAGACCACATATTCCGCGCATCCGATTGGATGTTTGTAACAACCAATCCGATGCGCGAACTATCTTTTAAGTGGCCCGCCGTGGGGACTGGCATCTTTTCTTATTTCGGTGGATTGCAGTTTCGATGGATTACCGAGGAGGTAATCTTAATGTTCCTAAATCTTACCCTTTTCCTTAAGTATTGTATGGTTTAATTATTTATCGTTTTTATTTTATTTGTCCTTTTGGCGGGGATACTTGAACTCAACCCTATTATCACATTTTATCGTTTATGTATTTAAAGATTATAAACAAATGCAGCTGCGTCAGGGTACAAAACTTAATAATAGTTAATCAAAACAACAAGAGGAAAGACTAACGAAAAAGAATTAAGATGGAAAAGATTTTGATTTATGGTAACGAAATATCGAAATGCAAAAAAATGATAAACAGCTCAATCGATTTCTCAATCTCCTTTGATCGGAGCTCTATCGAGGACGGGAAATAAGCACAGCAACTAAACTCAAAAACTTCAAAACCGAATTTTATATAATAAATATATAAACACCAAACACTAGTGATATTTAAGCCTAACAACGTCTTCCGCTTAAAGAGGGATGGCTGACAGAACTTAATATGAACTGACTCTAGTACCTTAAAGTGAAAATATAGTCTTTCTCGGTACCGAGAAATGTCTTGGATGTGGATTTGGGCATATTCATGGTTGCTTAACAAATGCTTATTTATCACTGATCCGGATGTGTCAACGCAACTATACAAAGTCATTCTATATTTCTGAGATGAGGTATTATGTACATTATTTACATTATTCCACCATTATTTACAGTATTCCTTTATCCACTGTGCATAAGGACACATGGCACAGTGGATAAAGGCGTTGGTTAGATCCAGTGACAGGACCCAAAGAGTTGTGAGTTCAATACCCGGTTAAGGCAGTGGAGAACTTTCAGAGGGAAATTAGCAGGAGATAACTGATAACTGACATCCATCAAACAGTGAGCGAAATAAAGGGTTCAGTTCGAAATTCCAACCACCTGAAGAAGGCCGGAGCGTACAACAGCCGAAACGTTGTAATAAATATGGCGACAAAGATGAGGACAATAGTCCTGGTAATGTAAATAATGCAACTATACAAGTTGCCCAACTTGACTTTCTGAATATTGACTGCATCCAGCCACTGAGCGGTTATTCCCATGTAGTCAGCAACACAATGATAACTTATGACACTGATATCGTACGAATGTAATGCATCCTTCTGAATCGATCTCAGCATGGGTTGCAGAGCAAAGATAATGCATGGTTCGGCGGAGAGATAACATTTTTTGACAGTCACAGAAACCTGATGCTAATATTACTAATCTCCGATACATGCAAAATAAGAAGTGAATTACCTTTGGACCAATCAGCTTAAGTTTTACAAATTGACATATTTTTTCATGAATTCCAATCTCCATAATATCATGCAGGTGCCTTTTCATAGTCAAGACTTTTTAAAAAACTTCAGTTTCTAAATTTAGCTAAACTAAATAGGTCAAACTATTAGGTCACGATGGAACAAAGACGTAATTAGGTTTATCTGTTGCTGTTTTGAACAGAAGCCCAACGCGAATAACAATTAGAATTGATTTTCGAGAAATCAATGTAAGAAACAACGAGTAGGTATGTACATTGTCTGTCGTGTTGAATTAAGATAGGCCACAGTAAATATCCAGAGGGGTTTATCAGTTGCCAGCCCGTAACCAGTTGGAAACGCCCCTTACGGTTGATGCAGTGCACATCTTCATTCGTGATCGGGAGTAGTGAGAGAGCATCGGGTGCTGAAGATATCTCTCACTGGATGCCACACACACACGTTTTTGCACTGCTTGAATCAAAGTCTACAACCGTATTGCACATACATGGTTAGTTTGGTTTGGTTTGATTTGGTTTACGGCATATCAACCTCAATGGGTTATTTTATGTCGACAAATTTGTTATTGCTGGGAATATTTTCTTTCAAAATAAACTGTAGTTGGTAATATCTTTTTTTTTTTCTAAAAATGTATTGCTGGTAATATTTTTTTACAAAGTATTTCTGGTATGTATTAAGACCTAGCTTCACACTTTCATAGTGTTTTGACCTCAGTTTGGGTGTCAACTATTTGCCCATAGCTGGCACCCTAACAGGTGCTACCAACCTGAATCAGGGTCGGCTTGGGAAAATCAACAATTAAGACGTGGTTCTACGCTCCTTAAAACCTCTTGATCAGAGGCCTCGCTGGTCGATGTAGTTAATCGTCTTACATAGGAGGCGGATGTAGTTTACTGTCATACCCAGGACGGTTGGTTGGGTTTATTCTGTTTTATGGCATGTTAACCTCAAAGGATTATTTAATGCCGACAAGATTTTGACGATAGGTTTGTATGAATAGAATATGAATTCTTGTAAAAAATCAATTTGGAGATCAGGTTTCATTAACGTATTTTTGTAAAGAAGGATTTTGTCGAGAATCAAAAGTATTGATGGTAATATTTTTTTTTTCAAAAATCTATTTCTGATAACGTTTTTTTTTTGCGGAAAATATAACTCTGGTATTGTTGGTAATATTTTTTTCCAAGAATTTATTGCTGGTATGTTTACTATAAAAATCTATTTTTATACTTTCAGTATTTAACCCCAGTTTAGGGGTAAACTATATATGCCCATAGCTGTGGCGCTAAAAGGTGCTATCTCTCTGGATCAGGGCGGACCTGGAAACAACATCAATTAAGAGGTGGTCCCACGCTCCTCAGAACTTCCCGATCAGAGGCCTTGGTGCCGGATGTAGTTTATCGTCATACTCAGGATGGCATATATGGTTCAGATGTGTCTGATAAACATATATGACGCAAATATTCTAACCTAGTATCACTTTGTTGCCATGCTAACTTCTCACCTAATAATAATAATAATAATAATAATAATAATAATAATAATAATAATAATAATGCTAAAACCAGTTCTACTAGCTTAAAAATAGTTCCCTCTGCTGTGCGGGGGGGGGTGCTACCAAGACACTATTTTAAAAGGTTAGTGATTAAATATATATATATATATATATATATATATATATATATATATATATATATATATATATATATATATATATATATAAAGTGAAAAGAGCTAAAATCCAAAGTTATTACTACATCCCCATAAAAAAAAACACCAGAACGAACAGTTGTTTTCTAAACTATGATAGCCAATGCCCGGAAATATATATAATAGCACTCATAAAAACATTCCAAAATAGAGCATACCTAAATTCTTCTTCTCAAAGAATATTTGTGAATGAACTGAAGTGCGTAAAACAAACATTAGTTAACAATAATTTTCCCAGTTACATCATTGACAAACAAATAAAATTATTCTTTAAAGTAATACATGACACCATTAATAAAAATACGACATAAAACATCAACATATTTTACTGCAGCCTGATGCACAATAATTATAAGCAAGGCGAATTCGCTTATACGAATAATCATAAAACGCCATATTTATGCCATATTTCTTGAAAAACATTTAAACTTATATGTTACAAAAAAACGAAAAACTCAAACTGTGTTGACACTAATCAAAATAACCTCATCAAATCTGAACTAGCGATGAGCAACATAGTGTATCAATTTCACTATCAAGTTCAAAACTGTTTCTTGTCAAAAATCAATTACTTATATCGGGCATACTACTCCCACCCGCAAGTACTATAAAAACATTTATCCACAATTTACAAATCTTTAAGAAACATTGTGGTGGAAAACACTAAAATTCTGTATAAATCAGATTACCGGAAACCGCTATAAGAGTGGCCATCTGTATAAATTTCTCTCTCCCATTATAAATCTCACCTCATTTAACAGTTTTAAGTTTGTATTTTTTTTTTTTAAATATGGGAAAACACTCGAATTCAACACGCAAGGGTTCGGAATAAACGCTCCTACTAATATTCAAAACCACACAAAAATAAAATGCATCTTAAACAATAAAAACACGAAGAGACTTTAACTACATCTAAAGCAAACATCCTTGAAAATGGCTAAAGATGTGGTCGAAAGCTCTTAGGACAATGCATTATATTTTTAATTTTGCACTCCTTTGTCTCACAAAACGGAAAAAGTAAGAATGCTGGTACAAGTAAATAAAAAAATTAGATTTTCATTGTCCGTCATATTTCACGAAAGGTGTTAAAAGAAAGGTTGCTGCCCAAATATACATATACATATATATATATATATATATATATATATATATATATATATATATATATATATATATATATATATATATATTTCATATATATATCATTTTATAAACACAAATATTTAAGTGAATGCTCTGTTTATAATAAACAGTATTAAGAACATTTATCGGCCTGAGAATAACGTATAAAAATAAATATATTAAAATAATTGTCGGGCTTAGTCCATTTCATTTATATATATATATATATATATATATATATATATATATATATATATATATATATATATATATATATATATATATATATATATATATATATATATATATATATATATATATATATTGGCAGGATGTTTTATTGAGACATGTTTCATTGAACAATTTAAACCAGTTTTGTCTACTTATTTTTAATTGGATCCATTCATATTCACGGAAAAGCTTTTATTTTTTAAAGGAAGAGAAAAAAGCGCCGCGTTAATACATGTTATTTTATTCCGATTACTTTCGACATAGCACAATGTCATCATCAGGATGCTGTCTATTTAATAGATTTATGTTGAATATTTACCTTTAAATAAGCAAGACCCTGATGATGACATTGTGCTATGTCGAAAGTACTCGGAATAAAATAACATGTATCAACACGGCAGATGTGGTCCTTTAATTAACACCAAGAAGCTTGTAAGTGAATATGGAAGTATCCAATTTAAAATAAGTAGACAAAACTTGGCTAACGTATTCAATGAAACATGTCTCAAATTTTATATATACATATTATTATATATATATATATATATATATATATATATATATATATACAAATAATAAGAGTAAAAGCTAAAGCTTAAAATATAAAATAAACTTAAGGTTCAATGCGTTACTCTCTAAAATGTGTTTTTGATACTAGTAAGATCATGATGAACGCAGCTGGTATGCAAGTAAGCGACTTTCATTTTTAATGACTTTATATATATATATATATATATATATATATATATATATATATATATATATATAACAAACCATAGGTAGAGATAGATAGATTTTGAGAGAAGAAGCTTAAATAAAGATAAAAGATGACAAAAAGAAAAACTGCTTAATATTATGTTATATCAGCCTGTTCCATATGGCAAGACTTTCCTCTTCACTATTAAGATGGTTCTGGGTAATAAGATACAAATCTTTTTAGTGGACTTGTCAGAGAAGCTGAACGATTTGACAATGATGGCTGCGATGGTGCTGTAAGAGATACAATAAGTGGGCAGGAGACTGAAAGAGAGAAAGAAAACGCTGCCAGCGTCATTGTGGATGATTATCGCCGTACAAATACAAGTCTGGCAGCGCGATGTCGCTTCTGCTTACTATCGAACAGTCAACAAGTTTAATCTGATTTCATTCCGACTGGTGCACACATATGCCATAAGTGGTTATAATTTCTTTCAAATGCTAACTAATATATACGATAGAGTATTAAAAGCTTCTGGATTCGACACATTTCACTGAATCTGAAATGATCAAATATCAGATTTTTATTTATTTAGAATACTTTTGGAGGCTAACCGAAAGATGTTCATCAACCATTACTATATATATATATACATATATATATATATATATATATATATATATATATATATATATATATAGATAATATTAGTGGAAAATATACATACATCTTTTGTAGGTCTGATGATTTGGATCGTATTTACGATTCCAATGGAATAAATTATGACCATGGAATATTAGTGTTTAAGCCTTTTTTATTATATATATATATATATATATATATATATATATATATGTGTGTGTGTGTGTGTGTGTGTGTGTGTGTGTGTGTCAAATTTCATATATAACAAAAATATGTCTGTAAATTGTAGTATGAAAAAAAAAAAGAAAACATCTTTTTTCGTATTTATTCATATATATCGTCTATATATATATATATATATATATATATATATATATATATATATATAAAGAAATATAGTCTTAATGTATACTATATTTATGGAATAAAGTGCTCAATATCAGAGATAAAGTGTGTAAATATATATAAAAGTGAACATAGAAGTCAACACTTAGAGGCGACAGTCAGTTTCATGCTATATGCAATCGTCAGGCCATATATATATATATATATATATATATATATATATATATATATATATATATATTCTTATGGTCCGGTTCCTTGTACCCTGGGTGATAGTCCAAGGTAGAACCAATAAAGAAGAACTCAAACACAGGTATAGAATAACACAGATATATTACAAACAGGAACATATACAGAAAAGTAGAAGGTGTTAGTATGAACAATCTGGTTTAGTAGAGAGAACAATGTAGTCTCGACCAGTATCACTATTCCAATGTCTTGTAGTAATTGTCTGAACGCGACTCTATTTCGGACTGCCTCTGACTCGCTCGCTCTGAGTGACTGACAGACTGCTGACGGACCACACCAGACTTCAGACCGAACAGTATTTAGTCATCATGTGGCACAAGGCCGGTTTAACGTGGGATCACCGAGCCCGTGTGCTCGGCCCAAAATATGGCCTTTGAACCCGTATAAACGTGTTCAGTGTCGGTTTAGCACCCCGAAAGAGATTCCGCCTTTCGGCGTAGCCTCGTTTTGGTTCCTCCCCGCCCGAAGGCTGAGAGTTCAACCAATCAGCCGGTCGCCCGACTTCAGACTGAACAATATTTAGTCACCCCCACCACGACGGCATCATGTGGCACAAGGCCGGTTTAACGTGGGATCTCCGAGCTCGTAGGCTCGCCCAAAAATATGCCCTTTGACCCGTATAAACGGGTTCAGGATCGGTTTACCTCTCCGAAAGAGTCTCCAGCCTTCGGCGTAACCTCGTTCGGGTTCCTCCCCGCCCTAAGGCAGAGAGTTCAACCGATCAGCCGGTAAGCCGGTCGTCCGACTTCAGACTGAACAGTATTTTGTCGCCACACCCTCCACGAGGGCATCATGTGGCACAAGGCCGGTTTAACGTGCGATCTCCGAGCCCGTGCGCTCGGCCAGAAATATGCACTTTAAACTCGTATAAACGTGTTCAGCGTCGGTTTACCTCCCCGAAAGAGACTCTGCAATTCGGTGTAGCCTCGTTTCGGTTCCTCCCCGCTCGAAGGCTGATAGTTCAACCGATCAGTCGGTCAGCCGGTCGCCCGACTTCAGACTAAACAGTATTTACTCACCCCTCCCACGAGAGCATCATGTGGCACAAGCCCTGTTTAACGTGGGATCTCCGAGTCCGTGAGCTTCGCCAAAAATATGCCCTTTGAACCGGTATAAACGGGTTTCAGGGTAGGTTTACGTCTCCGAAAGTGACTCCGCCCGTCGCCGTAGCCTCGTTCGGGTTCCTCCCCGCCCGAAGGCAGAAAGTTCAACCGAACAGCCTCTCAGCCGGTCGCCCGACTTCAGACTGAACAGTATTTAGTCAGACACGGCGGCATCATGTGGCACAAGGACGGTTTAAACTGGGATCTCCGAGCCCGTGGGCTCGTCAAAAAATATGACGTTTGAACCCGTATAAACGGGTTCAGGGTCGGTTTACCTCCCCGAAAGTAACTCCGCCCTCGTTTCGGTTCCCCACCCCCGCCCGAAGGCAGAGAGTTCAACCGATCAGCCGGTCGCCCGACTTCGGACTGAATTCCCTGCTTCCTCTTGAGGCGCAGTATTTATTACGTATGGAATACTCCATTATGTTATTATGGGTAAGGTCCCATAATATATATATATATATATATATATATATATATATATATATATATATATATATATCGCTATCTAGTGTTTGTTATTCCTATTTTTTATTGTTCTTTCACCTTAATAATGCTTCACTTTTACTCTTTCACATACAGTAATCTCGTGTTGTTAATGGCTTTGCTACCTTACTTTGGATGGAATTATATATATATATATATTTATATATATATATATATGTGTGTGTGTGTGTACTGTTGAAGTCATATTAAGTGGATGCGCGTGTTTCAGGCATCCATGTTTTTTAAACAGTTAAAATATGTCTTTCCCGATCGGTTAAAACTTGTGTCCATTTTCTAATGGAAAGCCATATTATAACAAGGTGTGCATTTAAACCGCTCAGCCACGACGACTTTACAGACGTCTTTGAATAGACGATCCGATTATATATAAATCAGTATATTTATTTATATAAGGGAATATTGGGCCTTGCTTGATCGAGGACGCTCTTCGTTGCCGTGTGGGTCTCAATCACGTTGAATCTAACGACTTTTTCTTTTCTTCTTTTTCTTTTCTTCTTTTTCTTTTCTTCTTTTTCTTCTTCCGTTTCTTCTTCTTCTTCTTCTTCTTCTTCTTCTTCTTCTTCTTCTTCTTCTTCTTCTTCACGGCATAACGCAAAGCAAAATCCTTAAAGTTATTTATATATATTTATTTATTTATTCTAACGATTTCAGACATCGGTTTTTTCATCTCATTTCCTTTTAACCTCTTCTCGAAAATATATTTCCTTATAAGTTTTTGCCATGATAAACATATTCCAGTTTTTGCTTCATAAAATTTAGTTTACACCTATATAGATTTTTCAAAAATAGGAAAATTTACAAATGAATCGACTATGACTGTAAAAAAATTCGAGAATTTGGTAAAATGAATTCCGCACAAATTTACTAAAAGGATCAGAGATCAGTTTTTGAAACATCAAGGAAAATTCACATCTGAATGCCAATCTACAGTTCCCTGTGTAATAGTTTTTCTCCACGTATATATAGGCCTTGAGTCGAAATGCTAATCATTACAGCATATTAATCAGATGGGCTTAGGTTCGAGCCTACATAACGGATTTAATATACAGATTAAAGTTGTTAGAGATGCAAATGAAAATCAAATGAGCTTATAAAGTTTCTTGTCTTTCCTGAATAAGAAATGATAAAGAGTGATACTCTTTACGCATCCCAAAGTGACAGTTGTGCCAGTAAAAACATTTCCTTTGAGATATTGATTATGTTCTTTGTTGATTAATACTACAAATGATTAAAGAACAAGATTTGAATCCTCTTAACGCCAAACGGTAGGACAGTCTGAATTGAGGGTATCTTTTTGAATAAACACCGCTTGCATTTGTTGATAGAACCTGCAAATCACTGATCCACAAAGTACTGAATCCTCTTAACACTAAACGGCATATCATGTAGAAATAGTAATATCTTTAGAATAAAAACGGCTTGCATTTTACTGACACGGACGGTATTTTGACATTATTGAACCGGTAAATGACTGTTTGAAACCACGTAATACCAAAAGCATGCCTTTTAAAATTAGTGGTACTTTGTAAATAAACCACCGTGAACTGTGCCTAAATTGACAAGATTAGACTTACGCATGTGCTTTGTGGACTGAAACAGCAAATGGCAGATCAATAAGGAATTTGATCCCCTCAACCCCAAAGAGTATGCTTGTCGGAATTAGAGGTATCTTTTCAATAAACAGCTGTCGCATTTTGACACTGACAATATATTGACCATAGCCTTACGTGTTGTTGATAAAACCGGCAAATGACTGATCAACAAGAAACTGAAGTCTCTTAACATCAAACGGCACGTTATTCATAATTAGCAGTATCTTTGGAATTAACGCCGTTGTTGCATCTTTTTACTGTCAAATTATAAACGGTGAACTTAAAACTAAAGAAGCTGAAATTCAAATTAAAAAAGCTGAATTTCAAAGTAGAAATGCCTGTTTCAAAGTAAAAGACATTCATCTTCAAATCGAAAAAGTTCAACTTGCAATTAAAAAGCTGAACGTCATATTAAAAAAGTCCAGCTTTAAATGAAAATGTTCAATCTCAAATTAAAAAAGTTCAATTTCAAAGTAAAAATGCCTGTTTCAAAGTAGGCATTCAACTTCAAATTGAAAAAGTTCAACTTGCAATTAAAAAGCTCAATGTCAAATTAAAAAAAGCTCAGCTTTAAATGAAAATGTTCAACTTCAAAGTAAAAAAGCTCAATTTCAAACTTAAAAGTTTAACTTTAATTAAAAAGCTCAACTTTTAATTAAAAAGTTCAATTTAAAATTAAAATAATAACAGCTCAATTTCAAACTGACAAATGCTAAATTTCAAATAAAAATTCACGGTAGAGTAAGAGATAGCGGCTCGGACTGAGGAATCGGAGAGTCGAGTTCGAATTCCAGTCGCATCCATTAAATTCACTCACGTGCGGAAAGGTACGAATCCTCTTCTTCTAAGCTATGGGTCTACAACTTTGGATGGCAACTTGTTTACCGCAGAAAGAAATGGCAACTTACTGCTTCGACAGTTATGTATACATGTATCACACTTGGCACGTAACTGACTGACTGATTTTGGTTGCCAACGAACGAACGAACGGACAATATAATAACCGATGGATGATTCACACATTATTCGTTGTACCAGGTTATACATGATTGTATGTAGTAATGGGTTAAATGCAGACATTGCTTCATCGATTGCTTCTTCAAGATAGAATAATCTGTGCTCTGGTGAAGTCATCGTGGTTTTAAATGTTTCATTTCCATCGTTTTATAGAAGCCTTCCCAGCACTGCATTTAGAAATTCAGTTTTTTTTTTTCTATTTGACGTTGACCATCTATATAGTAAAAATGTTTGACCTTACTTTAGGCATCAGATTTCTTTTAAAACATTCCCCCAATTCATCAGGGCGTAAAATTGTAATTTCCGATCATGACGATAATCTTTTCATAAGCAACACTTTGTTCTCTAGTAATAGACCCGGGAGACACTTAACTTTCAGATTAAACACTCCTGCTACGAAACTGGCTGTCATGTGTATCTTGATTGTCAATCAACCCAGGTTTTATCTCCCATCAAAGTAGATATTTATTAGCAAGACATATATTCCACTATTTCCGACATACGCCATCGCATCCTGAGTAAATTCATGCGTGTACCTATGGACGTTGATGGACCTATCACCTCTCTTAAATATTTCGTATTTTTATAAGACAGATTTTGTTCACTAAATCTGATGCAAACTAACCAGTATATTTCAATCTTTTATATCAATGAGAAACAAATGAAAAATGGTGACTACATAGAATTGAAACCTAAAACATTAATCCTAACCTTAATCCAAATAATTCCATCATGCACACTTTTTCTGAGATCTTCTTTGCCGTTTTTATAGTTTATATATTTACTGTTAAAGTTGTAGTAATTCTCAGCTTACCAAAATATGGTAGTGTAGTGGACTGCATCATAAAATCGGTCCTTTTGATACCTTCTGCAATCCAATCGAGAATCTTGTCTGTGGAGAATAATATTTCGCTGTTCAAACTGCTGTAAGAATTACTGATTCAGTGAACGTTGGGATATTAATCACCAATCGTGTTCTCCAATTGACCTCTGAGTAGCGCTAATAATGCTCTTAGAATTGCCATACGTCATTTGCTCTATTCAAAATTCTTCATGTAAGCGTTTCGGTTGGTTGTCGTGAATATTTTGCAACGCTTTGCCAACGTTGATATGCTTCCAGTTGAGAATCATCCCTGAAATACATTTGCAGGAATTTAGATTCTTCGTTTTTCAGTTGAGAAGAGAGATCCATATTGACGAAATACATGTCATGCCTCCTTTTTTTTAGACCCATTGTAGTTGCATAAAATGTTTCTGACAGAAAGGTTTACCGTAAGGATACACAAAGAATCTACAATTCATTACTCACCTATCACCATTCTCTTCGTATTTCTTTAATAAGGAGGATGTTCCACTCCGAAAACTTTTTCTTCTGAGCTGTCACATTGTGAGACAGACCTCCGATACGACTACCATGACCACTGGCATCTTGACCTCTTCAAATCTAAACTCAATCGATATCTATCGTACATAATATGCACCACTTCCCCTGCCTCCTCCTTTCAGCATTTACAACAATCTCATTTGGTAGCGTTCTAACTTGAGTTGTTCTTGAGTCTTGTATAGAATGAACAATAGTATAAAAAAATAATTATTTGATTCATTTTCTACACTTCGCAGGTTTTAGAGCTGGTGAATATTTTTAGATTGTAGTTTTTGGAGATAATTGTTTAGTGGTACGAGTCTTACTCATTAACTCATGAGTAAATAGGTTTAGAGGATTATAGGCTTTCCTATCGTTCGGTTCATACTTCTCCCCCTTCTCTTGAAGATGCTCATCCCTTGTTTTCTGTTTAGGACGGGGTTCTTGGTTCCTTTCCATTTCTCAAGCCTTAATAGTGGTACTGTCATGAGTCTTTTTGTGATATGTATGGATGGTGGCAGCATCTTTTCATTCTAAGAGTACCGAGTTGGCAGTATTCTGGCTGCTGCTCCCGACTGGTATTTAGGAGACCGAACTCTCGCGTAGCATCTTACACTGATTAACAGTCGCATAATATTGGGGTTCTTGCAGTGCCATGTCACACATGGAAAGGTGTTGCTGCAAGAAACTGGCTAAAACGAGATGTTCAAAGATGATGCCTAGTAACTAAATTAAGAACTGGGGAAAAATAAAATAGAGATAAATGACCCATCTAATATTCAGGAAGTAGAGGAATTCTGATGTGAGAGAACTACAAAATGCACAATGAAAATGCTACATGGATCAAGCAACAACAGGAATATAAGAATTTGTCTATATTTCTGAGATGAGGTATTATGTACAGTATTTACATTAGTCGGACTATTGTCCTCATCTTTGTCGCCATATTTGTCACAACGTTTCGGCCGTTGTACGCTCCGGCCTTCTTCAGGTGGTTGGAATTTCGAATTGAACCCTTTATTTCGATCGCTGGGGTAGACTGTTCTAATTCCACGTGCCATGTTTGATGGATGTCAGTTATCTGCTAATTTTCCCTCTGAAAGTTCTCCACTGCCTTAACCAGGAATTGAACTCACCTTCTTTGGGTCTGTCACTGGATCTAACCAACGCCTTTATCCACTGTGCCATGTGTCCTTGAGGACATCTGAGTATGAACTTCTGAGTATTATAAACCTAATGTTTTCAGCATCATTTTTACCAGTGCTCATATTGCAATTTTTTTGCTGTTATCATTGCATGTCTTTACCAGAGTTCATATTGCAACTTTGTTATCATTGCTTTTCTCTGGCACTCCTTATTACTGGTTCCCATATTGTATTTATTTCTATGCTTGGTCGGCTCAGGAGATTTTTGTGGCCTAGCATATGTGCTGATTCCTTAAGTTTACGAATTTTCCAATGGTGTTCCCTGTCTATGATCTCAACATGATCCCACAGGGGGCGGTGATCTCCCTTCTCTCTCCATATGTGGTCAGCCACGCCTGATTTTTCTACTTCCCCTCGCGTTACAGCTTTCTGGTGTTCTTGAAGCCTTACCTTACCTTGAGGGGGCGGCCTGTCCCTCCTTTATATTCCTTTCCGCAGCTGCATGGGATAGCGTATACACAGTCTTTAGTCATGTTCCTCTCTATGGGGGGTCTCACTCGTGAGAGATACCTGCGAAGTGTTGTCACGCTTTTGAAGGTTGTCCTGATGTTATATGGACCGCAGATCTTTTGTATTTTCTCTGATAACCCCTTCACATAAGGCAGGCAGACTGTTTTCTGAGTGTTGTTGTCCTCCTCCTCCTCCTCCTCTTGTACCCGCCTATCCCAGTTTTTGGGGGCTGCTGATTAAGGAATCAGCACATATGCTAGGCCACAAAAATCTCCTGAGCCGACCAAGCATAGAAATAAATACAATATGGGAACCAGTAATAAGGAGTGCCAGAGAAAAGCAATGATAACAAAGTTGCAATATGAACTCTGGTAAAGACATGCAATGATAACAGCAAAAAATTGCAATATGAGCACTGGTAAAAATGATGCTGAAAACATTAGGTTTATAATACTCAGAAGTTCATACTCAAATGTCCTCAAGGACACATGGCACAGTGGATAAAGGCGTTGGTTAGATCCAGTGACAGACCCAAAGAAGGTGAGTTCAATTCCTGGTTAAGGCAGTGGAGAACTTTCAGAGGGAAAATTAGCAGGAGATAACTGATAACTGACATCCATCAAACATGGCACGTGGAATTAGAACAGTCTACCCCAGCGATCGAAATAAAGGGTTCAGTTCGAAATTCCAACAACCTGAAGAAGGCCGGAGCGTACAACGGCCGAAACGTTGTGACAAATATGGCGACAAAGATGAGGACAATAGTCCGACTAATATAAATACTGTAGGAATATAAGAAGTGCCAAAAATGGACGGATATCAGTATTACTAAAACAACTGCTGCCAAAACTGGAAAGCAGCAGATTTTGACTGTAGAGCCAATTTTTGGATAAAAAAAAAATATCTAGCGCCTACCAAGAGCTCGCACGGGCAGACAATGATAAATTCAGAAAAAAACTCAAATAGTTTACGTAGCGAGCAACATACCTACTCCCCAAAACAGAAGACACGCAGAACCCGAAGAACTATAGACCTATCACCTGCTTACCAACAATGACAAAGATCCTCACTTATATCATAACCGGGAGGACATACAACTTCCTTGAGAAAAACAACTACAGGGGGCCGACACTATTTTTGGTACACTTTGAAAAGTGTGCTTAAAGGTGTTTTTTGCTGCTGAGAGCTTTTGTGTTGATGAGTAGGTACTTCAGCAGTAACTGTCCATTAATGGTATGAACATTGATTGATGGGTTTGTCTTTGGTTTCATGTTTTCTTTATTTTTACTTCAACTTAGGCAACACTATTTTTCGGACATGGCACAAATTCCGGGTTTTTTAATGATTTAGTCGTCGAACGTCTACAATATGCAACTTTTCTGCAGGTAATTACATTTGAGTATCTTTACCATTCACTGCGAAAACGCATTAAAATCCTGAAGAAGAATGCATTCAAAAGAAGTCATCAGTTTAGTCCAAAAGAAGAGACAAGACGGGCTCAGCATCCGAAAGATCGCCGCTGAGATGAAGCTACCGAAGTCAACAGTTGAATACATTCTAAGTACAGACTATGAGCGGAAGAAGAAGAAGAGGGGACGGAAAAAAACAATTTCCAAGAGAACAGAAAGAAGAATGAAGAGGAGTGTTACGAGGTTGTTATCATCTGGAGAAAAGGTGACAGCGAAGAAAGTAAAGGAAAAGTGTGAACTTGACGTCAGTGTTCGAACTGTACAAAGAAAGCTACACGAAATTGGACTTAAGTATGCTAAAATCAAGAAAAGAATTACACTAACGAGAAAACACAAGGAGGCAAGGCTGGGAAGCGCCAAAAGATGGATAACAAACCATGTCGACTTCAAGAAAGTGATATTTACTGATGAAAAACGTTTTAAGTTCGATGGACCTGACGGGTGGTGTACATGGTTGAGAAAAGGTGAACCTGTTATTCTCAACAAGAGACAGATGGGAGGGGGAGGAGTCATTGTTTGGGGTATGGTATTCCGAATGGAAACTTGTGGCTCGAGTGGCTAAAAGGACGTCAAAATAGCTTAAGCTACAGAGAACTTTTGGAAAAGAGAGCCCTACCACTCATAGAAAAAGAAATGGGAAGTAATTTTATTTTGCAGCAAGATAACTGCAGCATCCATGTGGCCAAATCAGTGAAAAATTGGATGTGTGAAGCAAATATAACTACTCTGGAATGGCCTGCAAGTCCAGACTTAAATTTAATTGGAAACATATGGGAAATGCTTGCAGAGCTTGTTTACAACGGGCCAGAAATAACCAGAGAGGCTGAACTGTGGCAGCACATACAAGATACTAAAAATAGACTGCGAGAAACACGAAGAGACGTTATTATCAATATGTACGAACATTATGAAGATAGACTGATGGAAGTCATTGAAAAAAAGGGTGCTGCCATAAACTATTAGCATTGTTTCTGCAATATCCGAAAAAATACTATCGCCTGTGTAATGTGAAAATTTGTAAAAAAAAATAAAAATACTTTTAATTTGAATTCTGCTTTTCCATTTGTAGTATTGAAACAGTTTTTAAATGTTATTGCCATTACACTAAAACAGTACAGACTGCCTTTGCTACCTAAAAATTGAAAAAATAAAGTGTCTGAAAAATATGTCGGCCCCCTGTAATTATCAATAAAACAATATTGGAAGAGGTTAAAACAAAGAAAAGAAACTTATTGACAGCATGGATAGACTACAGAAAGGCGCTCGACATTGTAACACACTGATTGACAAAGAACGGCCTAAAAATGTACAGAATATGCTCCCACAACGATCATAACGCAGAGCATGCAAAAATGGAAGATGACACTAAACCTAAATCATATAAACAGGTCATTAGCATCGAGACCAATCAACATCAAAAGCCGGATCTTCCAAGGTGATTCATTGTTACCACTACTCTTCTCCCTGGCATTAGCGCCACTCATCTGCCTACTGAACAACATTAGCTACGGATACAAGTCCTAGAATTTCAAACCGAATAACTTATTCTATATTGATGTTCTTCAAACGTTTGCCAAGGATGACAACCAGCCGAAATATCTACTCACTTTTGTCAAAACGTTCAGTGAAAACATTAAGATGGGGTTCGGAATCGACAAGCCAGTTTCAAAGGCGGTAAACTAACGAAAACTACGACTTTAGACGTTGATATCAACAACAACAACAACAAGCAACTAGACTAAGATGGCACATACAAATACTTAGGAATTAATGAAGGGGTCGAATACAACGTTCAGTTATGAAGAAAAAGATTCGAAATATTATAGAAGAGCGCGTTTGATAGTAGAAAGCGAACTTAATGTGGCCAATAAAATGAAGGCTATCAACACCTTAGCTATACCCATGGTAGCATACAGCTTCAACATTATTAAATGGAAGTAGAGTGACATTAAGACATTGGACGGCAAGACCAGAAAAATGTTTACCCACATGAGAATGTACCACCCGAAATCAGATGCTGATAGGCTGTACGTACCAAGAGCTTTAGGAGGGCGGGGTCTAATCAATCTTGAACTGCAACAATCGGATAGGAAGCATATCTCACAAAAACCAGTGACCCTCTTTTACAAACAGTAAAACACCAAATACACTACACCAAGAAAGATGCTGTAGACTTCAAGAAACAAATTAATATACGTAAAAAACAAATTACAAAAAAAAACAAAACAAAGCGAATACCATCAAAGCCAAATGAGTAAAACAGCAAGCAAAACAACTTGTCCATTATTTTACATCTCGGAGTACACGGTGTTGCTAGGGAAATACATAAAAAAGTAGAGAAGCAGCTGTGAACAAACAGGAAACACGTCACTGACTGAAGGGCACAAGGTTGGAAGCTGAAACAGAAGTTCTAATTATTGCAGCTCAGGAGAAAGTGTAAATGAAATTGAAAAAATGGTGGTACCTTAAATCTACTGTTATACATCTAAAAATTGGAAGCGTGGGTACTATCCAAAAAGGTACAGACAAGGATATTAACAGACATCTTGTACACCTGATTACTAGAGTTTCCAAAGATTTTGCACTTTATGGAACTGCACATGTACTCAGGAGAGAATACTTAATGTATAGAAAATGTAACCACTGTACTTGTTAAGCATCATTTATCATCAGACGGAATACCTATATTGAGTACCTTGCCTTACCCAAGATCACGGATAAGAATCATGTAAGGGATTGTACTATACAAAAGGCTAATGAAGAGGAAGAAGATAATTTTATTAATAATAATATTTTTCTATTAACACAGTTGGAACAATACAAGCAAACCACCCTGACATTATCAAGGACAGAATAGAAAGGGCTTGTAGACTGGTTGACATGAGCCCTCCAAGTGACAAAAACATCTCTACAATCGTTTTTGTAAAAGCTAAGTAAATACAAAGACATGGAGATGGAAATGGAAAAAAAATGAAAACTGTTCTTACTGTAATTGGAGCTTTGAACCTGTTAAAGAAAAAATTTCAATAATCTAAAAAAATAACTCTAACAAACACAGCCCATGTTCTGCGAAGAGATTTATTCAGTTCTCTTTTGTTAATAGTTGTATTTTGTTTAATTAAATGAAAGCAACAAAAAATCCCATCTTTTCATTGGTTATGTCCCGTCATGTGATTATAAAATAAATGTTTAGGGTTAGAAATATTTTTTTTTTTTTAATCGTATTTGTCACTCCTTTCGTTAGTTCCTTAGTTATTTCATACAAAAATTACGCCCTGTCAGTTCCTCATAAATATTGATCTATTCCGTTTTGATCGTGTGGAAAGAAGGGAAAAGACACTCCCTGACAAATCAACCTTGGTGGGGATTCGAACCAGGATCTCGTGAACAGAAAGCAAACGATTCTAATTCGTCTGCCACACACATTCAGACGACATTGACGAAGACGATGATGAGGATGATCATCATCATCGTCGTCATCATCATGAATAGATAAACAAATGAAATCATACTCATGGGAAATTCTCAAATCTTGCGTTGAAATTTGTCCATCGAATGACCATATTTTTCTCTCTGATTGGACGACACCTTATTTGTTTTCTTCTTCTGATGAAAAAAATGTCTATTGATGTCTCTGGTTAATACGTAGGGACATCTCGTAATAAACAAAGCAAAGCCACTAATAATAACACAGAAAATTATAAAGGAAGCCGACAAATTCAAAAGAGAATTTCAAGTGGGTGAAGAAGTGCAAATAAATCATACTACAACTACTGCAGCGGCAAAGAACTTAAAAAGAAATCAAATGTAAAAAACGATGACAAGATAAGCTTCTTCATGGTCAATACTCTGCCCGCATCAAACAAGGCAAAGTAGACAAACCTCCGTACGCATCAATGCAGAGATAAAATCTAAAACCAAAGGTTTTATTCTTGCTACACAGGACCAATACTTGCTAACTAGAAATTACCAAACACACACACACTAAATATTGTGTTAACCCGAAATGCAGATTCTATGATAAATATCCAGAAACAATTAAGAATCTTTTATCAGGTTGCATGGAGTTAACACGCACTGAATATAAAGCTCAGCATGATAAAGTGGTCAAATATCTACACTGAAAAATATGCAACTTATACGGGAAGGAAACTGAAAGAAACTGGTATAAACACCCCTCAGGGTTACAAATATAAGACCTGTAAAAATTTTATGCAACTTTACTATATACAAAGACAGAACAAACAAAGCTAATCGCCTAAACATCCTGATCAAAGATCACAAGAAGTCAATGTGACTTTCTGATTGACATGGTTTTCATGCAGATTGTAATGTATCTTTACAGATTTTCAAAAAAAAATACCTATCAAATACAAGGACATTGAAGTGAAAATCTCATCAATATTGCATATGACGATTTGTGGTGGGAGCACTCGGATTGATTGGAAAAATTTTCGGTAGACTCATTCGAGTGATTCCTGGTAGCACATGACTTAAAAAATACAAAACACGTACCCACGGGTACAGATCACAGCTTATGGATGAATTTATCTATATAAAATATGGCTGATCTTAGTCTGTTTTAGGGTTTTTTTTTCTTTTTTAAATAAGCTGTTGAAAATGTCATGAATCCATTTATGACATTACGTCTCTAGTTAGCATTCAGAAGGAAATAAGTATTAACAGTAATCAAAGGAAATAAATATTAATAATAATGATGATGATGATGATGAAGAAACATAAATAATAATAATAAAAATAGATTTTGTCACAAAGATTAGGGAACTGGAGCATGATGAAGCTTATAAGTACCTAGGAATTAGCGAAGGAGATGCATACAACACCCGCAAATGAAGGAGAAGAGGTAAGAAAGGAGTACTACAGGCATGCATGTCTGGTACTAAATATCGAGCTAAACTCAAAAAACAGAATATCAGCCATAAACACCTTGGATGTCCCTGTGGTGCAATACAGCTTTAATGTCCTTAACTGAACCATAGCTGAAATTAAGCGAATGGACACCAAAACGAGAAAGCTTCTCACTTGCTACCACATGCATCATCCCAAAGCTGATGTTGATCGTCTGTATGTCCCCAGATCCGAAGCAGGCAGAGGATTAGTTCAACTAGAACTCTCCTACAACAGTACAACAATTGATCTCCAAAGATACTTGGAAATTACAGAAGACTGGATGATAGTATGTGTTAAAGAACATAAAAGTAGTAAGCGTCTTTACTCCGTAATAAAGGAAGCCAACAAATTCAAAATGGAGTTCCAAATGGGCGCAGAAATACAAGTAAAGCACAGTACACCGGCTGAAACTGCAAAATACTTAAAAAAGAAAGCAAAGACAAATGCAACCGACCAGCTACAGAAACAATGGCAAGATAAACCGCTTCATGGATAATACTCTGCCCGTACCAAACAAGCTGACGTAGACAAAACTCGTACCCATCAGTGGCTACGTAGTGCAGGGTTGAAAGCTGAAACTGTAGGTTTTATCCTTGCCGCACAGGACCAATGCTTGTTAACTAGGAATTATCAAGCACATATACTAAAATATTGTGTTAGCCCAAAATGCAGATTCTGTGATAAATATCCAGAAACGATTGATCATCTTGTATCAGGTTGTGCGATATTGGCACCCACTGAATATAAAACCCGGCATGACAGAGTGGGCCAATATCTGCACTGGAAAATCTGCAACTTCTACGGGAAGGAAACTGAAAAAAACTGGTATGAACACCACCCAGATCTGGTTCCAGAGATAGGACCTGTTACAATTATATGGTACACACAATCAAAGCCAACCGCCCAGATATTTTTATTAAAGACCACAAACAAAAAAGTGCCTCCTTATTGATATGGCAGTCCCTGCTGACTGCAATGTAACTTTGAAGATATTCAAAAAGCTGTCAAAATACAAGGACCTTGAAATAGAAATCTCAAAAATGTGACATATGGGAACATCAACAATCCCTGTTGTAGTTGGAGCCCCAGGGATAGTTGGAAAAGATTCCAGTAGACTAATCGAAGAGATTCCTGGAAGTCCATGCCTCAAAGAGATAAAAAAAATTGTTCTGACAAGTACAGCCGACACTTTACTAAGGGCTTTATCTATGTAATTTTTTTATATTTTTTTTTGTCAGTGGAAAGTGTCATGATGCTATCTCTAACCTTAGGTCCCTGGGCGGGACCCGGAAAGAAATGTGTAAACGCCAGATATCAAAGGAAATAAAAATAATAATAAAAATATTCTTTAAGAAAAAGTTAAGATTATAGACTGAAAAGTTAGAAAAAAAATATAATCAAAGATTCTGAGGACGTAATAATATATATTATAGCAAATTGTATAGGCAAAGGAATTTGTTAGAAATTATTGGATATGTATTAGTAGTAAATCTGAAGGCGGCATAAGAATTTATAGCAATAAATATGGCCGTTAGCAAGCGCGGGAGATCACGGTGACAGCTACGTGTTGGAAACGTTAAAAAAGTACAAAAATTAAAATATATCGTTTTCTTCTATATGACTTGTCTACTTACCTTGTGTAGGTAATCGTCCCTGCGCTGGTAATATCACGGCTACGACTAGCTTGGACCGGCTCGGGTCTGGACCAGCTATGACAAGCCAAGACTAGGTTAGACCAGACCTGACAAGCTTGAACAAGCTATGACCAGCTAAGACCAGCTTGGACCAGCGGCCCGAGTGAAAACACTCGGGTCCCCACGTTAAAACTGACCTTGTGTCACAACCTGACTCAGTAGGGGGGGGTCAAGTAAATATCTTCTATATGACTTGTCTCTTCAGGACGTAGGCAATCATGGCACTCCACAACTTACTGTCCATTGTAGTTTTTAGTAAGTTTGTTTTTCTTTTTGTTATCCCTCTTAGTCCCATTTGCATTTAAAATCCTTAGCCATATTGTTTGCTTCTTACCTCTACCCTTCTTGTCTTCAAGATACAACTCGAGTGTCAAATTCTCCAAGCGTATCTTTCTACCATTTCTGTAACCGCAGGTTCTTCATCTATTAATAGATTGTTCAATTTTCATTGCCATATAGTTTGCTATTACCAAACATTTCAGCAATAACTAGCAGCAAGGCCCGGCGTTGCCCGTGCTTGATTCAAAAATCGTACGACTCATACAGCAATCGCTATCACTTGACTTAAAATATTTTTGCCCTTCCTTGCCTTTAAAGGAGTGCCTTTTGCCGTGCTGATGTTGCTACATGTCTTACTTCTTGCCTATCTCACACTGCGAATTTTTTCTAAGCTCTATACTAAACATTAAATCTGTTACGAAAATAGAACTAAACAAAATGAATACAAAACGATCAGCTTTAAAAAAGGACTCGTAACTGGAAAAACCGAATAAAAAAAAGAATGTTAACAACAAAAACTTTTTCACACCCAACCCAGTTCTGCGGAATCAGAATCAACGTTGAGTTTAAGCAAGTGAATGAGCCAATTGGAGTAAAGTGTCATGCAGATTTAAATTTTTCCCACTCGAGACGAATGCAGCTATCGATTTTTTTTTGCATGCTAGCATGCTAGTTAACATTCGTGTCAATCAGCTGTTGGCTCTCATGCTGGCCAATAGAATCTTCCTGCCTATTTGTGGCAGCCAGCCATTGGCTCTCACTGTGGCCAGTAGAAAATGGCCGCAAACTACATGAAAACTGCTGTAGAAGCATGAAAAAATCGATTATTTCCACTATCGATGGGAGTTGAGAAAAGGCAAAGTCGGTCTTGGCCTCCCCAATAACTTGGAGCATGTGCATGTAAATTTTGGTGCAAATCCGTCGAAAATTGCGGCCGTGCATTCGTTGCATACACACACACACACGCACACACACACACACACACTGCCTTTTATAGATAGATAGATAGATAGATAGATAGATAGATAGATAGATAGATATAAACACACACACACATATATATATATGAACACACACATCATGCCTTTTATAGATATATATATATATACATACACACACGCATATATATGAACACACATACACACACACCCTGCCTTTTTATATATATATATATATATATATATATATATATATATATATATATATACACACACACATATATATATATATACACACACACACATCCTGCCTTTTATAGATATATATATATATATACACACACACTCACACGCATATATAAATATGAACACACATACACACGCATTCTGCCTTTTATATATATATATATATATATATATACACACACACATATATATATATGAACACACACACACACACACATCCTGCATTTTATAGGTATATATTTATATATATATATATATACACACAAACATATATATATATGAACACACATACACACACTGCTTTATATATATATATATATATATATATATATATACACACATATATACATATATGAACACACACACACACACACACATCCTGCCTTTTATATATATATATATATATATATATATATATATATATATATATATATATATATATACATATATACACACACACCCTGCCTTTTTATATATATATATATTTTATATATATATATGAACACACACACACACACACACACACACACACTGCCTTTTATAGATAGAGATCGTTTCCAGGAAGATTTTCGTATTTTCATTATTTTTAGAAAGTATCATTTGATATTCAAATGTGTCTTTGGATTCCGGGTTTATATTTTCTGTCATCTATCAAAACACTTCCCAGATATTCAAACTTTCGGATTTGTTTCATTTCGTCATTTGTTCGCACCTCCAACTGTTCCACATGCTGACAGCCATATATTCTGTCTTCTTACATTTTCTTTATGCTTATTCCTTTATTCTTACTTCATTCTGTTGGAGTTCCTGTAATTTCTTTTCAGCTCCTGCTGTCACAACTACGTCATTTACATATCGTATATAGTTAATATTATGGCCACTCATAATGAATTCCAGTACAATTGTCTGAGGATCGCCTCACTGTAAAGGCTGAATAAGTCCGATGCGAAGACAGCTCATTGTTTCACACACCTTTCTAATAGTGTGTATTCACTTAATACATTTTCTATACGTGTGTAGGCGGTTTGCACCTTATATTAGCTCTGGCATGCGAAGTGTGATAACAAACGGGGAAAATGTGATATAGAAATTCGAAGGTGCATTGGAATAACAAAACATGGATTCCAAAAGCTAAACGATGCATTAAAAAGCAGGAACATTTCGTTAGCAAAAAAGACATGAGTGCTTAGCTATTATGCGATATTAATTCTCTTATATACCAGTGAATACTGGACAATGTACTCGAATATCAAGAGGAGAATTGCAGCAAGAGAGGTGTTGTTCTAAAAATGATGTTGACAGAAGTGACGACGAAGATTTAAGGAAGATTTGAAAAAAAAAACATTCTTGCAAGAGACAGACGACATTACTCTGATGCATAATGAAGCAAGATTATATATACAGAAAACAAGATAGGGAAAGTGAAACGTTGACTAACATACCTAACCAGGTTGTATAAATGGCTAGTAAAAGAGACATAGTAAGGAGACAAACAATTGCTTAGATGTACGAAGGATAGTAAATTGTAGAAATCCATAGTCTCCTATGCCCTGTAGGTACGCTGAAGAAAGAAGTAGCGATAAAGCTAAAGAATTCGTCAAAGTAGTAGTAACAAGGATATTACTAGCTTTTTTGTTTTGTGTATGTTTAGCAACATATCAACCTCAATGAGTTATTTAATGCCGAAATCTAAATATCTTGAACGTAAATCTATGCCTTCAACTGGAGATAAAACAAACTGTTGGTCATTTCAATATAAATATGTATTGTTGGTCATTTCACTATGAATAATGGGTGTAACAGCAAGATTGTCCAAGTCGTGTAACAGCAAAATTGTCCAATTGTTAAATTAAGCTTTGAACCTTTTTATCATTGAAATGAGTAAACATATCTTACTGGAATTTTCTTAGGTTTTTATAACACTATTAGACTCTACTTTGAGTAATATGAATGTATAATTACTCTCCATGTTCATCATTAATTAATCATAACTATGAATCGGAAGCTCATGAAGCATTGGAATTTCAAATATCTATCTATCTATCTATCTATCTATCTATCTATATATATATATATATAT
This sequence comes from Acanthosepion pharaonis, assembly GCA_903632075.3. Lineage (NCBI taxonomy): Eukaryota > Metazoa > Mollusca > Cephalopoda > Sepiida > Sepiidae > Acanthosepion > Acanthosepion pharaonis. The sequence goes on from CAHIKZ030004677.1 coordinate 3,824,770, forward strand.
ATATATATATATATATATATATATATATATATATATCGTGACCTGACGATTGAGTCTGACATGAAACAGACTGTCGCCTCAAAGTGTTGACTTCAATATTCACTTTTATATTTACACACGGTCTATCTCTGATATTCAACACTTTATCTCATAAATGTAGCACACCTTAAGAGTATATTTCTTCATATATACATATGTGTGTGTGTGTGTGTGTTCCAGGATTATTTATTCAAGATGATCTTCGGCGTCTATAACTTTTTAACTTTATGTCCTGGTGTAACAAGTGCCTCGCAGGTTTCATACATGATGTATTTTCAAGGCTTCTTTCATTGCTCTCTTCACTGTCATAGTTGAAACTCCTCTCTCACGTGCCAAACGTCTGATAGATTGAGTCGAATTTTTCTAATTAATCTCTTTAGTTCTAATTTGAAATGATGATCCCACTTCCTGTTGTGACCTCCTGATTCAGTTTTCCTCCCCACTGTTTCCTCTTTTTTAAACTTATTCACCGTTCTCTGAATGTTTCTAGAATGGACGTTGAAGACGGAAGCCAGAGTATGAATGTTGGTACCATTACTGAAGGCCTCATCTATCTTTTTCCTTTCTTCATTGCTCAGTTGGGAAGACACCGGGTCTGATACAAAACGATTTTAACCTGTTTTCTTTCTAGCTGAATAACTGAAAGAGTTTTTCACTGATTCTTGCGACAAATGCTGTCAAGATGGCTAAATGTCTTATCTAAAGACTTGGAAGAAAGAAACTCAATTAATTTCGTGATTTTTTATATATTAAACATTTTGTGGAATGGACGATTATGCTGTCACATGATTTAGACAATTTTGCTGTTACACCCAGTATGTATTGTTGGTAAATTTACTATAATTATATATTGTTGGTAATTTTAATATAAATATGTATTTTTATACTTTACTAGTTTTTAAAGTTTGTTTTGGGATTCACAATGTGCCCATAGCTGGGACCCTAAAAGGTGCTTAATACCCCGGGCCAGGGTGAACCTGGGAACGACAGCAATTAAAAGATGGTTCCACGCTCCTGAAAACCACCAATATCCCGATCAGTGGTCTTGCTGCCTGAGGTCGTTTATCATCATACACAGGACTAAATTTTACTAGCTCTATTTTGGTTGCAAAATAAACTGTAAATAATTTCATGGTAATTGTTCGTATGAGCTCTTCGCTATGGCACCTAGACTTTTTGAATTTAAGCGCAGTTCTAGACTGACATCAAGATCTCACCAATTTAGAGTTGAGATGGCTAGATGTAGGCGTAAATTCTATGCTAAGTTTCTTTTCTCGTACTTCTCGTTTATGGAACTCCCTGCCAACTCCATGCTTCCCAGCCAACTTTAAACCGCAAAATTTTAAATGCAATCTCGATCGCTATCTACTGTCCTCCTGATTACTCTTTTCTCTTCCCGCTCATTATTAATGTTTCTGTTCCTAATTATTCTACACCCAGTAACCCCCTGTGTCTTAGTGGCTTTACTGCGTTGCATGGGGTGAAACAGATTCAAAAATTATTATTACATCCACGCAAGCAATGTTTGATACAAACGGTTTCTCACTATATTTCGTCTCACTGCTCAGAATTTTCTCGAGTTACAACCGCGAATTTTGACTATGATAACAAACACAATATATTCGACTTCGTGGTGTCAAACGGTATATTTGGATAGTTCACTCTTTGTAAGCATAGGTTCAAATCTTGTTGTTGCCAAAAATTTTTCTTGACTCCCACTTATCTAATTAATTTTCAGTATTTAGAGTTGAGATGCATGGAAAATAGTGAATATATCTCGAGCCTTTCTTATGTTTAGGTATTTGATTAGATTTTGGAACGAGATGCGAGCTGTTCGGTTGGCCGTCATATATATTATATTATATTTCCTTCGTAACTTGTAAAACATTAAAATAAAACGTTAGAGCGTAAAAGATTCAATATTTCCGTTCATGTGTTTTGTTATAGCACAAGACATCTCATTCGTGAAAATGTGTTGATTTTTTTTTCTTTAAATAAACCCAATAAAGATAAATGATTAAAGAAAGTGTTGGGGCGCACCCACCTTCTAACTAGAAATGGACTGGTCCCTCTTATATAAGTCAGCTCTAGAGAGAGGACGAGGGAGGAGGGCGTCAGCAGTCCAGATAAGCTTACCCGTTAGATACCGTTGGACTATTGACTTTGGATATTGTTTCGTACTAACCAACCTTCGTTCTACTAATCACTCTATTGTTAATTGCTTTTACAAATATACCAGTATTTTCCTCTACAACTGTGTTTGTCTTGATTCATACACCGACACGCGGGAAACTCACAACATCTCAACAGAAAGGCAAATCGAGTAATTCATTTTGCTACATTTTCTCATCAAAGCATAAAGAAATAAAAAAAAAAATTAAACCTGAGCATTTAATTTGTTAAACCTTCAAAATATATAATTAAAAATGTCCTTATTGCTTCTTCTTGTATGTTCTGTGTCCATTCAGGGCGTTGAAAATCATCGGGCTCTATAATTTCCTATCCTTATAGCTCTCAATAAATATTGTATTTTTGTTTCTTTTTCTTTCTCTGTGCCGTGTCCTTTCATGACGTAGGCGATAATGGCTCTCCACCTCCTTCTATCCCTTGCAGCTCTCAACAAGTCCCTTCCATTTGCCACCTCCCCCAGACCTCTAGGTATGCCATGCGTTGTTTGTCCTTGTCTCTCTTTCCCTTTATTTAACCCGTGTGTATCAGATTCTCCAGGCCCTCTTTCCTTATTATGTGTCCCAGGAACTTCAGCTGCCTCTTCCTGATGTGAAGTATAAACCTCCTCCTTGTTTGTATCCTGTCTAAGACCTCATCGTTGCTCACACGCTCGGTCTATGATATCCTTAGCATCCTTCTGTAGAACAACATCTCCGTCGCCTCGAATCTCTTCTTCATCTCTGAGGATATCGTCCAACATTCGCTGCCGTAAAGAAGAACAGATATCACGTAACAGTTCAGTATTGTTTTCTTCGTTAACAATCACTCTAAAACCTTGCTCCACCATCCGTTTACTCAAGATCTCTAGGGAGATTATATATTGTTTTTTCCTTTATCCCTCATACCTTCAATCAGTATTGCGTACTTTCATCAGAAAAGGTTACGGCCATATCACGATGAAAAAAACCGGTTCTGGCACGATCACGGAAGTTAAGCAAATTCAAACCAGGTCAGTACGTAGAAGAGGTGGAGGCATAACTTTCCCAAGGGTATTTGCGCGTAAGTTAATATAACGAACACAAATAGAATTGGAACTTGATTCTCCAGTTAACAATTCCGAGTCATTATCAGTTACACCACCCGCACATCCAATCTTACGACACTTGTCGGATATTTTTTTTAAATTTAAAAAGTTAGAAGTGGGTGGAGTTTACTATATAAATCCATTGTAAATTGATTCCCCTTTTTGTACGGAAGCCAAAACAAAATATGCTCATAACACGAATTTGTTTTTTTAAATTTAAAAGAAAAACATTTTGAAGTTGTCACAGGAATTTTTTTTCAATAATTAATCTCGGTTAAACAATCCAGATTACGATATTTCAAAAAACAAATTACAAATGGCGATATTAATCGGAAATAAAATTAAAAAGAATTAATATTTCTGGCCGCAGTGCCTATTATACATTTGTAGGTTTAATAAAAGCGAACTATATAAAGAACATTTTTTTTTTTTAAATTTATATATAATGCGATGGTATGTCATCTCATTTTCAGATGCCAAAGTGAACTGGATGGGAAAGCATCTCGCTTTCATTGTGGAAACGTTTATTAAGAATGTGACGTCCCTCAACACAGCTTTCGCTCGCTCCTCGCTGCTTCGTTCGCGTGTCGCCGCTCCAAACGTGACGTCCGCCTGTTGCGTCAGTCGTGTTGTCCCGTTCTGTGACGACCAACTGGCTTGGTATCGGCCGCGGCACCCAAATGTGACGTTCTAACCTTTTGGTGATTCGGATGGGATTCTGGTTAGATTCGATATCAGCCTCGTCGTTCCCAACTCGCTTCCAGCGTCTGGTTACCAAAGTCCGCCTACCTACGTTGTGAATTGATCTTAGGCAGACGAAATCAATCAGTAGTTGGGGCCGTAATGCAAAGTGAGTTCAAACGAGGGTAATATCACACAAATATGCATAAAAGAAAATAAAATGATAACTCAAAAGTTCAAGGTATCAAAAAAAGGATAACAATACTTTATATTTGGTTGCTGGAGGCATAGGACTGCGTCTATCTCCCGACCCGCTATATGGATTGTGACACGTTGTTTTTTTGTTAGGCGAGTTTTAACACCTTAAGTTGTCTGTTCTTTAAGAAATTTGTTCTTGGTGTGTCTTCAGGCGAAAGTCGAAAAACTTATTTTGGTGGTATGGATCTAAGTCGCTCTTCAATATAAATTGTTCTTGGATTGAAGATGAGTTCGGAAGTTGCGCGAATCTTAGTCAGCTGCGAGGCCCGCTTCAACTGAGCACTCTGAACTCTTCTCTGCTGAACTCGGAACTGAACTCCACTGATTTCTGCTCGCTGCGACTTTGCTTATATGCTTTGCTTATATGGACGCCGACCAAAACCGGGGTGGGTTTGTCGGCGTTGGAGGTTCCTCGATAATTCTAAATCCATATCCACTTCTTTTATTTTTGGTTAGGAATTTTCCACTCCTTTCCATTTTTGGAAGTCTTCTATTACTCCCACCTTCTCTTATTCTCACCATACTTCAGAGGGGCGTCAACGGTTCTCCCCACTTCTTCGTAGAAACTTCTCATACCTATCCTCTAAATGGGCGGCACGTGATCACCTCCGCCTGGCCCTCGTTATCATTCGGCCATTGGCGTCCAGCCGGGTGTGTGTGATCCAGCTGGCTTTGTTTTAGGAAGAAAAAAATATATCTTGCTCGAAAAAAAAGATTATCTTTTTCTTATCCTTTTCTTTCCTTAATCGCAGCACTCATCTTCTCTGGCCGCCAACAGACCAATGCGACCAGTGGTGTGTTAACCTCAATTCTCATCTGGACTTCGTCAGTCAGATTCTCGCCAATTATCAAAATGGGTGGTCGTACAGCAAAAACACAGTCGACCGTCGTCTCGAAAAAACAGTTCCATTGTTCTAGTCATTCTTTGTGCCAATTTCTGATAACATAGTTTTGTTATCACAACCGAATTCTAACACCTATAGATGTCTTGTCAAAAACGGCCAAGTCGTGGCTCAGGGTTGGCTTTGTGCGGTTAGCAGACGACCTATTAAATCCTTTTCCGACAATATTGTTTGCTCCCTCTGACACAGTTAATTTTTCTTATCTATCCAAAGCCCTGTATTTCACCTGTTTTTTGTCAATTATCTCCGAGTTTTTTTTAGCTAGCCGGTCTATGATTTGTTAATTAGATGTTTGCCAGCATTAAGTGGCTGTTATCTATCCCCGATAACACAAGTTCGCCACCAGAACATAGTCGATTTTCTTATCCATTTAGAATTTTTCTGCAATGGTAATGAAACCTTTCGCCATTTTCGACTTATCAAAATAACATTGTCAATGTCCCCGGTCGTGGGTGGCTTTTTTTATCATCTAAGCTTAAGTCTCGCCTCTCTTTTCCTTTCTTTCCTTTCTCTTTTTCCTTTCTTTTCTTTTTGTGCTGGTAAATGGTGTCACAAGAACAACGAATCGGTAGCTGCAACACAAAGGGCGTTGGCCCATGCGATTTTTTTTCTGTGGTGATACTTGAAATCAAACGTATACACTCATTGCCCTTGATCTATTGAACAATTAAAAGACGCCATTCGTCAAGAAATTTCTGCCATTCCACATAAAATGAGCCGTCGAGTTATGGACAACTTTCGTCAACGCCTTCGACAGAGTGTGGAAAGCAACGACACCCATTTGACTGATTTCATTTTTAAAATGAAATGAAATGGAATTATATGAACATTTCGAAAATAAAAACACATTTTGCGTTTTTTACTCTATTCCCCTTTTATTCAAATTACAAATGTCCCTGTTCATTTTGCCGCACTCCATACAATATTTATTATTATTATTTTACAGTAAGGTTCGCCCTGTACAAGTTCCGAAAGCCCCTCGATGTATAGGGTTACGTTAAGATAAGATAACGGTTGTAATGATCGGGGAAACATCCTCTTGGGAATCTGTTCCACAGAGATTGTTGGTAGTTGGCTGCTATGTAAGTGGCATGGTGGGTCCTAGCCGTCAAGGTTAAACCTGGCGGAACCAAGGAATCAGTTCGTCCGAGCACTTTCCGTGGAAATAGCGATAGAGCAGTGATAGTCTCAGTCTATCAGTGATAGACGCATTTAAACTCTGTCAAGATTAAGAAAGGATGACTAGGCAGCTCTCGCCCAAATATTCAATAGTGCTCCATTTTCGGCCTGATCTGGATCTTATATGGATAGAAGATAGCATGAGTTTATGAGCATATTTTTGTTTTGACTGCCGTAGAGCGACCAATTTTCAATGAATATACATAGCAAAATAGACCCCATAATATCGTTTATATAATTAAAATATATATTCGAGGTCTGGAGTGCTTAATATATAATAATATGAAAGACGATTAAGTATTTCTGGTTCAAGTGTCTGTTGTAAAACTCCATCAATTTGAACTTGTGTTAAGGTAGCAGAACCCAAAACTTAAACCTGTATGAATATTCACTTCTCGCAAGGTTAATACTTTCGAGACATGTAGCAACTGCTGCTAGAATTCTTGCAGTATGTTTCTATTTAGCCACTTCCCATTCACCTTCAGAATGGATTGGTTACAGGTAGTCTACAACAGGCTTTAGTCGAAATAGAGTTTCTTAGTTGGATTGAAGACTGTCCTTTGACCAATTCGAAGACATTTAAATGTTTCACCTAACTCACTTGATTTTTTTCCTTCAGGAAAAATTATAAGATATTTCTCTAAGAATTTCTTTTAGGAAAATAGTTTTCTCAAGTCCATTGATTTATCGATTTTTTTAATATTGACTGGGTTTCATTCCGAACCATTTTTAAGGCAATGTAGAAAGTCAACATTTTGACGATGTCATATTCCCCTCAAGTTTCATGTGCTATCCATTTTAATTGTTGCTGCTATTGAATGTCTTGAAGTGATTTTTCTGCTATCTGGTACAGGTATTTGTTTTTGATTCTGTAGCTCCAGTTTACGAGATCCAACGAAGGACAGTGCTGTTGAAGACACACATGATTCATTTCTTTGAATCCATTTTCCAACATTGATCGGAGAAAACCGTTATGGCTGATTTGTATTTTTTATGGTTTATCAACCTTTCGCAGGCTATTTAAAAACAGAAAATATTTCTAGATGGTAAGATTTTTTTTTGCGAAAATAATGATTTACCGATGACTTACTGATACAAGTATTAATAATTAACTGGAGGTAGATGAGGTGGACGCATAACTTTTCCCTAGGCTATTTGCGCCTAAGTGAATGTAATGAACCCGACTGGAATTAAAACACGGCTTTTCTAATTTCTAATTACCCATTACACCCTCCCGCACGTCCAAGATTATAGCATCTGGTATTCCCAAGCAGTAACCCAACGAGGTACTGATCAGGTATGATGTTGCTTAATTTCGTTGAGAGCCATGTGCGACATCCATATGATAGTCTATATTTTACGAGGCCATTTAAGAATATAACTTTGGTTCTTAGGTTATTGCTTTGCTTTTGAAGTACCTTGAAGTGTTGAACAAAAACGACCCTAGCGTAGTTTATTTTGTCGGTCTTCAATTTCCTTCAACTGAATTGATTATAAGTGATCCGTACACTAAGCTAATGTAAATGTTTTGTACTTAATTCCAAATTCAGTTTGTATTTAGTATGGATTAAGTCTATGATCCATCATTGCATGCATTCTAACACCAGATCATACTTTTCTGTTTTGGAAAGGTTTATCTTAAGGCCTGCAATCTTGGAAAACTTTGTAACGAATGATGATACACTAGTAAACGTATATGTGACACTATGGCACAGAGGCTGAAAGAGAAGATGTGGCATGTAAATTTATCCCTGCTCTCAAGTTCTTCATGTTTTATGACCAGCAATAAGTCTATGAAGTGGGGTTCTCGAAGCGTTCAGCCACTTGACCAAAAGAGAATAAAATAATTGATAAATAAATGGAAACATTTGGGAGCAAGTGTCAACAAAACCAAACATTGAGGATAAAAAGCTTATAGCAACAGTCACGGTTGGGATTGAGATAGTTGAGTTCTAGACCACGCTTTAACGAGAATAGACAGTCACGCGGACACCGCCTATTGGAGTTGCCAGCCACGCGACGTCACGGTGAGATGGACAGAGCATAGATGAGAGAAAAGCTGATCTCTTTGTCTGAGATGTCGGAAGTGGCAGAAGTTTCCCCACGTGTCAACTACCTACGCACCCAAACCGCGTGCAAGTGAAAGCCTGAATAAACGCCTAAATATATTTGAAACGGGTTTCGAAAACTTATTTTTCACCGCGTTATTTTTAATTTAAGTTTCTTATGAACTTGTAATGGAACCTTTCCAATTTTGGACGCACCAAGACCCAAACGATAGTAAAGATAGAACGTGAGGTTTTATGTTTCCGGGCGGGGAAAAGCTGATAGGTGTTCCGTTTTAGTTTTCCAATTACATGTTAAATTTTTCTAACGATATAGATTACTGAAAGGAAAGAATGATTTCATTCTTTGAAATACAAGTTGGTAAACGACCCCCAAAGTTTATTCCAGCCGAAACATTCTTATCAAGAATGTAAATTCATTCTTGTTATTTTCTTTTGAAAACATCATCTGTTCTTTTTAATCTACGGATAACATCAAATCAACAAAACGTTGTCATTTTAACTGTCCAGGTTGCACCCTATTTTATTTATTGGCGCAGACACTTCTGTTGATGCCTCAAGCAGTAGCTGTTTGCTAACAGTTAAACAGAGACATCAGTATTGATTTTCATTAATGTTTAAGAATTGGTGAGTTTACTTTATATTTGAATATGTAATGTTCGCTTTTAGTCCACATCTCCTAAAACTGACTGCATAAGTCTACACATACACATAAATATAGATAGAGAGAGAGGGGGGAATTAATGAAGAGATTCAGACAGATAGATAGATAGATAGATAGATAGATAGATAGATAGATAGATAGATAGATACTGTAGAAATAGATAGATAGATACTGTAGAAATAGATAGATTGATTATGAAGAGACTAGAATAGATAGACAGACAGACAGATAGTTAGACAGATGACGAAGAGTTATAGATAGATAGATAGATAGATACTGTAGAAATAGATAGATAGATAGATAGATAGATAGATAGATAGATACTTTCTAGCGCTTGTTGCCCTTGACAACGTTCTTTGTCAAGCCTCTCGACCCCTGTTACGCTATCCATGCATTCCCGCTCGTCAGGTAAAGTTCTTCAGCCTTCTCCTACATCTCTTCTCCTCGATATGAACTCTGATGGTTAAGTTATCCAAGCATCCCTTCCTCATAAGCTGTCCAAGAATTGTTATCTGTGCATATTATTATTATTATTATTATTTAATGCACTTAATTTTATATTCTTTCATATATACTCTTATTAATACACTAATAAGACAAGCGGAAAAGAATTTTCCAACAAGCACTTCCTAATCATTGGTGACTCCCTCTTACCGATATCTAAGACTGACCCGCATGAATTAAAAGGACAATGATGAGGCAATAAAACCTTTATCAGGTGCGTCGGCCAAAAGACTGTTGATTCTTGCACTGAGATCATTAATATCCACTGGATCTAAAATGAAGCCCATTTTTTAAAATACTATTCAATATCAAAAACGAAGATTTTGTAATTTCTAAAAATTTATTTTGCTCTCACATTTCACCTGAATCTTACTTATTATAAAACGCAGATTGTGTGTGTCTATTCGTTTATATATGGGATCGTATTTCCTACATTTTTCAACCGATTTCAGCAAAACTTTACAGGACTACGTAAAATTACCCCGAGGTGGTTCTGACAGCGCCAAAAATTGGAAAAACACAATTGTTTTTGCACGAAATCCATTTGAAAGCATGGGTAAGGCACCCGGCCGGAAGTTACTGCCGGCTACTCAAACGAACGAATGCTGTTAACTTCCGGTGACTCAGCCTTTTTTTTTTTTTTTCAGAGAATGATACACAAAAAGTAAAACAAATGAAACATAAACATACACAAGTCCTCCTAACTAAAAATAATAACCGGAAACTACTTTAAATACACATGGTGTCCAAATGAAACCCATGTTTACAGTCAAAATGCGGAAGTTAATTTTTAGTCATCAACCAAAGATATCGCAAACCGGCTACGATGCTAACTGCAGGCGACATAAATACAGCCGATTTCTTCCACAACGCAACTCCGGAGTAGAGGGACGTGCTCCCCCTCTCGCCTTTACCTGGCCGACCCTCGTGGAATATATACCTCCACATTTCAAATGTTAATAAAAGCAAAGCATGTCAGGTTTATAAAGATTTCCTATTTGTACTTTTCCTATCATTCTCTTTCATTCCTTTCTACTATATTTCACACACTTAATTCACACACACACACACACACACACATATATATATATATATATATATATGCCTAGAAGAAAATATTAAAATAATTAAGTACAAAAATACAAGCCAGTTATTGAACCAGAGAAATGAAATTATACTTAAATGTCATCATAAAAATAAGTTTATATAGTCTTAAAAATAGACATTTATTTGGCATCAAACACTGAAAAATATATATTAGGTTTGTAACTAAGTTTATATGTATGTGTGTATTGTATATGTGTGTATCTATCTATTACTTTTATTACTATTATTATTACTTTAAATATATTATATATATATATATATTTTTTTTATTACTATTAAATGATGATGATGTTTAAATGAATAACAACATAGATTTCATTTCTGTGATTTTTATTACTGGTTGCGCAGTTAAAGTTTTACCCATAAAATTTTCCATTACTGCAATATTCTCAAAAAATCTAAAGTAGGATCTGTAATGTAATCGGTACTGAATTAGCTTCTTGACTTCAGCCGCTTTCTCACAGACGTGATGTGGCTTCCCTCTGTCTTTTCTACAAATATTTTCTTGGCTACTGCACTGATGAGCATTTTTCCCTGGTGCCCTGACTACATGAATTTAAGTGTACTACTAGATTGGCATCTAGGTCCCAACTTTTTACTGTTGAAAAAGTTAAATGTAACCGCCCTTCTAACAGTTTCTTTCCTCGCACTTCTCCATATTGGAACTCCATTCCTCTCAATTGCTTCCCTGATAATTACAATCATCAAAAACCTAAATGAAACATCAGTCACCATGTTTTGTTGCGTTGATACCTGTTCTTTTTTCCTTTCTTCAATCCCCCCTACACCCACTCTTTTCTCTCATTTTCACTCTCCATAGCCCTCTGTGTGATAATGGCATTTCTGACTGGCTTACGATGAAATGCTTAAAAAAGAAAACATTGAATATAAAATAATTAGGGTACTGACAAAAGCATCTAATAAAATAATTAGGGTACTAAAAATACCATCTACCACAATTAAAGGAAAAGCTCTCCCTACCAACAGCTAAAATAATAAAAAGTGTTCAATACAATATATATATATATATATATATATATATATATATATATATATATATATATATAAGGTAGGATGTGTGTGGGGGGTGTAACGAATACACGGCGCAATTTTCAACGGATTTGCACCAAAAATTTACATGTACATGCTTCAAGTTAGCGGGGAGGCCAAGATTCACATTGCATTTCCCAACTCCCATCGATAGTGGAAATAATCGATTTTTCATGCTTCTACGGCAGTTTTCATGTAGTTTGCGGCCATTTTCTATTGGCCAGCATGAGAGCCAACAGGTGACTGACACGAATGTTAACTAGCATGCAAGCATGCAAAAAAATCGATAGATGCATTCGTCACAAGTGGAAAAAATTTAAATCTGCATGGTACTTTAATCCAATTGGCTCATTCGCTTGCTTAAACTCAACGTTGATTCTGATTCCGCAGAACTGGGTTGGGTGTGGAAAAGTATTGGTTGTTAACATTCTTTTTTCATTCGGTTCTTCCAGTTACGAGTCCTTTTTTAAAGCTGATCGTTTTGTGTTCATTTTGTTTAGTATAGAGCTTAGAAAAAATTCGTAGTGTGAGATAGGCAAGAAGTAAGGCATGTAGCAACATCAGCACAGTAAAGGACACTCCTTTAAAGGCAAGGAAGGGCAAAAATATTTTAAGTCAAGTGATAGCGATTGCTGTATGAGTCGTACGATTTTTGAATCAAGCACGGGCAACACCGGGCCATACTGCTAGTATAATATATAAAGAATATCAGGAAAAATAATTAATTTCCCAATCTCTCTATCTTTATATCTCTCTCACACACAGAGAGTCTCTCTCTCTCTCTCTCTCTCTCTCTCTCTCTCTCTGAGTGTGCGTGTGCGTGTGTGTGAAAAATTCAAATATAACTAAAATATATCTGTAGACAATATGAATGAAGTCACGATGTGTTGCATCATCTGATAGACTTTATCAAGGCAAAGTCTTAGATCTTATACAAAATATATCAATGCCATTAGTCATACATAGAAATAAGTTCAACCACAACTTAGATCTAAAAATATCGCACTTATAAAAAAAGAAGGAAATTTAATTAAACGGAAATTTCTTGAGAGTGCTGCTATCGAAACTTAACAAAATATAAATCTGCGTCCGGATATTTTCAAATATCTCCTTTCAATAAAGAAATACTACTTTCCTAAGCTAACATACAAAGTAAAATGGATGAATAGTCGCCATTTTATATTTTGAATTTCGCGCATGCGCGTTGTTTCCTTTATATTTTGCTGACTGTATAATATAATAGAGTCAGTTTGACAGTGTCTATGAGAAAAAAAAGCAGCATGAGACAATCCACTCCGCCAGAAATTTGGAAACGGCATGCTGTACTGGTTGGCATTCGCACAGGAAGACCCAATATTAAGATTTCACAGTGTTTAGATGTCAATCCGGGGAGAGTTCAGAGGATTCATAAATAGTTGGATGAATATAATGGTGATTACGAGGGTACGGCAGCTCAGAAAACACACTCTGATCGTTCTGATAAGAAAAGAAAACCGTAATTTGTTGTTGATGGCCTCAGACTCATCAATAAATATAATCAATCAATATAAATAAGATTATGCTGGAATAAATAAGAGTATCATGAAGGATAGGTTTTTCTTAAAGTACACGGCGAATTATTAGATTTTAAGAAAATGTTTGCTACTTATTTAGTAAATGATGAAAGTTAATAATGAAAGTTTCTATTCTTAATTCCAGAGAAAAGAAATGTTTGTGTTGTCCCACCCAATCTTTAATTAATTTAATTTCTTTTAACCATTCTTTGCTTAATATGTCATTAGTTTACGTATGCGTCCTATTGTGAAATTCTTTAAATTGAAATAATAAAGCAACTGAAGATATTGAAACTATTTCACGCCTTATTAATATTGCTTGTATTTCTTTAATTTAAATAATAGACAAGATGTTAACTTGATGATTCCTTTTTATTTGAGAGACATTACTGAAAAAATGTCAAAGATTAGTTATCCCGACGCTGACAGAAACAGAATGTTTTTAGATATAAGTTTGATTGTAATGTTGTAAATTTATTTTCCTTTGTTTCAACATTTTGAAAGGAAGTAAAAGAAATTTACAACATTACAATCAAACTTAAAATAAAATTTAAAACATTACAAAGTTTATAAGACTTTCAAAATTGTTTACATGTTTTTAAATTTCGACAATTTATCTTAGAAGAAACGTTTCTTAGAAAAACAATATTCCCATTCAAACATTGTTCACTTAGACAAACACACACACACACACACAGAAACACACACACACACACACACACATATATATATATATATATATATATATATATATATATATATATATATATATATATATATATATGATTACAGTAGTGAAGGATTTGTGCAGAACCATCGACGCTTTTTGAACGGTTGAATACTGAGACCTGGTGCACTACGTGCCACAAGGTCTCAAACAAACTGCCGTAGGTTTTGAATTCAGAGTTGTCCTTCTCCCATATCGGTTGCCATCGAACAAATCTGTCCTGCTATTTACTCATAGCTGGAGCGAGAAGAAGAGTATTAATACCTTTTACAAATATATATATATATATATATATATATATATATATATATAACGACAGTATAACAACGACAGTGTAAGTCTAGAAAATGGCTCCAATTGAAAGAAAAGAAAAAATCCATGGCTGCATGCGCTCAAACGCAGACACACACACATACGCACACGTATATTATGAAAGAAAATAAAACTTGCACCAATGATAATTGCATATAAAAACTAAAAATCGAGAAATATAAGCAGTGTTTTGCTGATACCATCTGAGGAGTGGACAGAATGATTCCCGAAGTGTCCGTCTACGAAACTTTGAAGTCGGGATGCAATCAAGTTAAGTTAAAAACCTCTAAACATTATATATATATATATATATATATATATATATATATATACCGGGTGTAATAGCACAATTGTCTAAATCGTAATGTTCCATGTCGCAAAATGTTTAATATCTAAAAAAAAAAGCTACTAAAATAATTGAGTTTCTTTTTTTCCAAGTTTTCAGATAAGATGTTTAGCCATCTTCATGTCAAACCCCTTTTCGATATTCAGATAGAAAGAGAACAAGTTAAAATCGTTTTGTGTCAGATCCAATGACGTCTCAACTGAGCAATGGAGAGAGGAAACATCTTTTAGACCTTGAGAAATGGTACAAACATTTATAACTTGGCTTTCATCTTTAAAGTCTATTTGCGAACAATCAAGAGAAATGTGAATAATTTTTAAAAAGAAGATACAGGAGAGAGAAAAACTGGGTGTCACAACAGGAATAGGGTCATCATTCAAACTTAGAGCTAAAGGAATCAGTTAGAAAAGATCCAACTCAATCCACAAATATTTGACACTTGAGAGAGAAGTTTCACCTATGACAGTCCAAAGAGCAGTGAAAAAAGACTTGAACATGAAATCCTACATGAAACGCGTGAGGCACCTTGTTACTCCAGGACAGAAAGTTAGAAAGCTAGAGAGGCCGAAGATCATTTTGAATAAGTTGAAAAATTATTGTGGAATAATATATATATATATTTGAACTTTTTTCTGTCCTTCATGAGCTTCCGATCCTTAGCTAAGATTATTAATGATGAATATGTGATTTTCGTTTATGATCGATTTCATCACGCTTCTTCTGTTAAGTTTAGAGATTAATCATACATTCTTATTACTCAAAGTAGTTTGCAAAAGTGTTATAAAAACCTCGGAGAATTCCAGTAAAATATCATTTCTAAGACAAAACGTTTCAAATCTTGATCTAAGAATAGGACAATTTTACTGTTACACTCAGTATATTTCATTAGAGGCGACTAACAAGGTACTGCGGTGTACCTTTTTGTTTCTTTTTTCTTCTGTTCGCATAAGTTTTTTTTCTTTTTTCTATCTAATGTGTGTAAAAATTGTCCGAATGTTCTGTATATCCGAGCGCTTTCGGATTTTCTTTTAACTATTATAAAGGATGTCTTTTTTTCATTTTTATTTTTAATCGAATGTGTAAATGTTTATATCTGTAGGTATCTAGAGTAATGATGTTTATTTTTCGTGTTGGAGAAAAATAGAATACGAGTTACTTGTCCAGTGAGTATTATCATCCAAATGCTATTAGTGCGAGTGATATTCGAAGGCGCCTGATACCAGCATTGTTCAACGGCGTACTATAGTTGTATCTGCGATTACAAAGTCTCTACTACAACGAGCATTAGAAAAGTGACAACGAGTATTCGTCGGTATCACACAATTAACAACATCACAGCGAGGCCCCCGCATGGTCATATGTACTGTGTCGACTCATCTTCGTTCGCTTCACATTGGTGAGGAGGATGTTCCACTGAGATTTTCTTCCCCATAACTATTGCATTATGGAACGGACTTCCAAGCGGATGTTTTCTCGATTACTATAATCTTCACATCTTCATAATTACAGCAACTAATTCTGGGTTCAAGTGCCTCGTTCATTTAGAAGACACGTCGCCTACCACTGTAGGTAGATAAGGTTTTAATTGCTGAATTCTATTTCAGACAGTGTAAGGTTTTCGTTTTTTCTCAGCAAATCAATGCTCCTATAATTAATTTTCTATTGATTGTTATATAACTGGATGCGAATCCTACAGTCTCAAAAATATCTAAAACCTAGAAAAGCCAATCAAAACCAGATATTCATGAGAAAACTTATTTCTAACAGCATATAGATAGAAGGACCCAAAGTATAAGATAAGGTAAAAAGAAAAAATATCTTAAAGGGATTTCTCTCCCAGAGTAAAATTCAAAATAAGCCAAACTTGGCTTGACAATTATGGAAGCAAAGTCTTACAACTGCTTGGTGACATTTTATTTAATAATTCTTTTTTTATTATTACTGTGATCATTCATAGAAATAGAATTAACTTTTGTTTTTCCGTTTTGAAATATCTTGCATAAATGTTAATGGAAAAGATTTTCTTATAATAATTTTAATTACCGTAATTCCTCATGTACAATACACCTTCATCCATAATACGCACCTCTAAAATTGTGCTGAAAGTGTGGGAAAATGTTTCTACTTATGCATAATATGCAACCCTTGTTTGGTAATCAAACCCTATAAATTGTACCTCTCCAATTTCATTACGGCCACCGATTCTTACTATTATTAAAAAATGGTTTTAAACATAGATTAATATTATTCTAATTTAGTTTTGTGATAATTCTTATTTTATTTTACATTTGTAAGTATTGTTAGGTACATATGATTGTATTTGACATCCTTATGGGGTCGAAATCGCCGAATATTAGTGTCAAATTGTCGTATACTTGTGGTGAGTAGTCTTATGGCAACTGAAATCGGCCAATGAAACGGCAATTTTTAAAATATTTTCTTGTAGCTGTGCATAATTTTTTAATTTTTGCTTTTTAGTATTTTTAGAAAAAAATGCTGTTTATACATTGGGAATTACAGTAATTTAAATCTTTATTTCAACCAATTTTCAATGTCGCTAAATTTCTATAGATCATCTGTAAGAGTTTTAAGCAGATTATTTGATAAATTTCATGGATAAAACTTCAAAAATTAGCAAAACGCCTGCTATTAGTTATTTGACAAAAAGTTCTAGTTTTAAGTGACTTGTCGGTTTTAGTGAATAGGATGTCTAAGAATGATAAACAATTGTGTTTTTAATACTCGACCGTGAAATGTGTTCTGATATTGAAATTTCAAATAGTTAAAAAGAAAAAAGGCATGTTCTTTTCTTCTAAAAATACAAGTTATCTACATATAGATTATAAAATATAAATCATCATACCTATCTTACCAAACTTCTTCATTAATCACTATAAATAAATTGACAAGAACTGGAGCAAACGGAAACCCCATTTCCATTCCCACAATTTCGTCAAAATATTCCCCACTATACTCATAAAGAAGTTTCATTTGCTGACATTCAAAAGTCTCTTCTACTACTTTGACAAATCTGCTTTTCATTATCATATATTCGAGATAATGTTAACGCACAAATACAGAGTTAATCATTTTAATATTATCTATAAGAAGCTGTCGGAACAAAGAAAGCAATCATTTTGTCGCTGATATTTTTTATCGAAAACATATTAAACGTAATTTTAAATTCAAATTAAAAAAAAATTACAGATCTATTAGATCTGTAAATTTTTTTTAATTTAAAGTAATAATTTTCCGTCGATCCGTTAATACTGATCAACCTGTCTTAGATATTAAATTGATTTATGCCATTTTTTTTAATTTAAAGTAATAATTTTCCGTCGATCCGTTAATACTGATCAACCTGTCTTAGATATTAAATTGATTTATGCCATTTTTTTTTTAATTTAAAGTAATAATTTTCCGTCGATCCGTTAATTTTGATCAACCTGTCTTAGATATTAAATTGATTTATGCCATTTTTTTAATTTAAAGTAATAATTTTCCGTCGATCCGTTAATACTGATCAACCTGTCTTAGATATTAAATTGATTTATGCCATTTTTTTAATTTAAAGTAATAATTTTCCGTCGATCCGTTAATACTGATCAACCTGTCTTAGATATTAAATTGATTTATGCCATTTTTTAATTTAAAGTAATAATTTTTCCGTCGATCCGTTAATACTGATCAACCTGTCTTAGATATTAAATTGATTTATGCCATTTTTTTAATTTAAAAGTAATAATTTTCCGTCGATCCGTTAATACTGATCAACCTGTCTTAGATATTAAATTGATTTATGCCATTTTTTTAATTTAAAGTAATAATTTTCCGTCGATCCGTTAATACTGATCAACCTGTCTTAGATATTAAATTGATTTATGCCATTTTTTTAATTTAAAGTAATAATTTTCCGTCGATCCGTTAATACTGATCAACCTGTCTTAGATATTAAATTGATTTATGCCATTTTTTTTAATTTAAAGTAATAATTTTCCGTCGATCCGTTAATACTGATCAACCTGTCTTAGATATTAAATTGATTTATGCCATTTTTTTTAATTTAAAGTAATAATTTTCCGTCGATCCGTTAATACTGATCAACCTGTCTTAGATATTAAATTGATTTATGCCATTTTTTTTTAATTTAAAAGTAATAATTTTCCGTCGATCCGTTAATACTGATCAACCTGTCTTAGATATTAAATTGATTTATGCCATTTTTTTTTAATTTAAAGTAATAATTTTCCGTCGATCCGTTAATACTGATCAACCTGTCTTAGATATTAAATTGATTTATGCCATTTTTTTTAATTTAAAGTAATAATTTTCCGTCGATCCGTTAATACTGATCAACCTGTCTTAGATATTAAATTGATTTATGCCATTTTTTTTAATTTAAAGTAATAATTTTCCGTCGATCCGTTAATACTGATCAACCTGTCTTAGATATTAAATTGATTTATGCCATTTTTTTTTAATTTAAAGTAATAATTTTCCGTCGATCCGTTAATACTGATCAACCTGTCTTAGATATTAAATTGATTTATGCCATTTTTTTTAATTTAAAGTAATAATTTTCCGTCGATCCGTTAATACTGATCAACCTGTCTTAGATATTAAATTGATTTATGCCATTTTTTTAATTTAAAGTAATAATTTTCCGTCGATCCGTTAATACTGATCAACCTGTCTTAGATATTAAATTGATTTATGCCATTTTTTTTAATTTAAAGTAATAATTTTCCGTCGATCCGTTAATACTGATCAACCTGTCTTAGATATTAAATTGATTTATGCCATTTTTTTTAATTTAAAGTATTAATTTTCCGTCGATCCGTTAATACTGATCAACCTGTCTTAGATATTAAATTGATTTATGCCATTTTTTTAATTTAAAGTAATAATTTTCCGTCGATCCGTTAATACTGATCAACCTGTCTTAGATATTAAATTGATTTATGCCATTTTTAATTTAAAGTAATAATTTTCCCGTCGATCCGTTAATACCTGATCAACCTGTCTTAGATATTAAATTGATTTATGCCATTTTTTTAATTTAAAGTAATAATTTTCCGTCGATCCGTTAATACTGATCAACCTGTCTTAGATATTAAATTGATTTATGCCATGTGTTACCGAATTTTGGCAATTAAGTATGGAAACAGGAAGCAACAAAAAGAACTGAACGCTACAATAACGAGGACACTAAGTGAAATGAAAATTACAAATATCAAAATTAACTAAATGTAAAGTTCAAAATTAACTGAAATATACTTAAATTATCGATTGTTATACTTACAAGAATAAAACGAATTTAAACTTAAAAAAAAGAAACTTCATAATCCGTAAGGAAACGAAGTCTGTCTTTGATCGTTTTTGTTGTTGTTTTGCTCTCTTATTTAATCTGCCTTTTTCTCAGTTTTTTTTTTGTCTTAATCCTCACGTTATTATCTTCTTACGCCGCTCTCAGATTTCTTTCAGAAATGTACTTGCTAACTTCTTTCCTGTTTTAATCTGTGTCTTTTTTTTTATTATTATTTCTTAATATATTACCCCGATATTTTCTAATTTCTGCAACGAAAACAGGCCAATCATCTCTGCATGAAAATGACAAAGTACAAATAAAAAAAAAAAAAAATCATTGAAAAGAAAACTGGGGAACTGTCCGTCTGAAAGGAAAAAAATATTTCTTTTCTATTTTGGTCCGATTTTTTTTTTCAACCAAGCAACATCTTACAGCAATCGATGACTGTCTACAATATTCAATGGTGTTTTTCCAAAGTACTCACTGGATTGAATCATTCCAACAGACATGTCATATAAGATATTACTTTTTAATCTCCCAACAAAATCATATCGTGCACTAAGAACGCTTATGACTGTTGTCATTTCTCTTAGTTTCTTTACTTGAATCAGTTGTTCTAAAACACGACAGACTGAGGGAAAATACCGCCTCGATTATACATGCAGAAATACCAACTCTCAGATGTACGCTTTCAATTGGGCATAATTTTGTAGTTTTATATTTTATTCAGAAAAAAATATTGTAGAAATGTAGAATGAAATGAACTGAGAAACACGAACGGTTTTCTTTGAAAACGAATTAAAAAAAATAATTAAAGTAACATTGATAATATAAAAGAAGTTAATAGTAATTTTAGAAGATTGCTGTGTTTTATAGACAAACGGAATTGTGTAAGTTTAAACTTATAGGATCAAACATGAAATATATAGCAAAGATATACTTTTTCCCTGTTAAAGTACGAGGCTGTGTTGTAATGTTCTGGGTCCGATTAACCGTTCTCTTAAAATGTTAATATTTAGGCAAATCTAAGAAATTTCTAGTATGTATATTTAAAATCTGCCCAGAGTTGCGTAAATTTTAAAGGCCAAATCGGTGGCGTCGTTTCAGTACCGACATTCAAGAAAATATTTGCTCTTCACTGTCATATATATATATATATATATATATATATATATATATATAGTGAAGAGCAAATATTATATCTTGCTCGTGGTATCTTGCTCGTCCTGGAAAATAGATAGTAGTTGGGTGCTTTAAAAGTATTTTTTTAGGATGGTTAAGGCGGTGGAGAGGGGAATTAACAGGAGATAACTGATAACTGACATCCATTAAACATGGCAGGTGGAACTAGAACAGTCTACCCCAGTCTATCATATTAAATAGAAAGATATATTGAAATTTGTAGCCTGGTAGGGTAACCAGTCTAATAGAAAAACTTTTTTTTCTTGTTTGTATTTCTGAATGAGGAGTTATGATTATATATATATATATATATATATATATATATATATATATATATATATACCTAAACTAAATTTATCTATTTGGTTTTATATATATATATATATATATATATATATATATATAGAGAGAGAGAGAGAGAGAGAGAAAGAGAGAGAGAGAGAAATTTAGCTAAATGTACGAGCAAGCGTTCGTATACAAATACATGTATATATTACCCTATAGTGTAAGAAAAAACAGTGCTCAAAATAGGTATTTAATATATTAAAAAATAACTGAGCTATTTAATATATTAAAAAATATACATAATGGACAATTTTGTATGCTGTCCCAACAGATAAGCTCAGTCATGGCAATGTCATCCACTGTCACCCTTCTCTTAGACTGAATGAGGTCATTGACTGATTCGATCACCTTAGGAGACCTCACCTCTGTAGGCCTCCTAAGCCTGTCTTCATCCTCAACACTGCTCCGTCCTTCTTTAAACAATTTAGCCCACTTGTAAACATTTTTTTGGCTGAAACATGTGGCACCATACACAGTTGACATTCTCCTATGAATTTCAACTGGTTTGTACCCTTCAGCAACCAAAAACTTGATAACTGACCGCTGTTCAATCCTGGAGCATGCTTCTTGGTCGGCCATCTTTGTTAATCGCCAAAACTCTCAAAGTTTTTTTTTTTTAATCCGCAAAAGAAATTAAATCCATGTGAAAAAGAAGTAAAAAAAAAGTAAGCTTCAACCTGTATTAGAAGTCCTTATACCGAAAAATTCACCTTATTTATGGAATGAGCCTCGTATATCAGCGAAGAGAGAATTTTCCTGCCAGTAATCTATGATTTTTGCTTTTTTTTGGTGAGGACGTATATTTAGCTGATTGGCAGTTTGTAAATTAACGTTTAGCTTAAAACTGCTCACGGAACTGTGGTTGTATCCTACAAATATCTCCCTGTGAGAATAAAAAAACATCTTCTGTGTGTCATGTCCCTTCAGGAAGTGAGCGATCATGCCTCTCCACAATTTCCTGTCCTTTGTAACTCCTAGTAAAGTTTGTCTTTTTGCTATATATCCTAATCCCTGTTCTGCCAAACCTTTACAGAAGCTTATTTGGTAGGTTTATGCGATATTTCCCTTTATCCCTCTTGCTTTCAACATGCCTTGTGAGTGTCTAATTTCCAAGTCCTCTTTCCTCATCATGTGCGCTAGAAATTTCAAACTGCCTCTTTCTGATGCTATGTATGTGCCCTTTTTATTTCGATTTTCTATAAAACATCATCGTTGATCACGTGCTCAATCCGTGGTATTCTCAGCATCCTTCACTAGAACCATATTTCTATTGCCACAAGTCTTTTCATCAGTGATGAGATTATCCAGAGTAGGACCGTTATTACAAAATAGTTCAGAACTGTTTTCTATGCTTGTAACAAAATTTTTCCTGTTTCTTAATACTTAAACTTTGCTTATGGAAAGCATCTTTTGCTCTCTCAATCATCTTCGGATTTCGGTGTCGTATTTTTTGTCCCCGTCAAAGCACTTCCTCGATATTTAAATTTTTTACTTGCTTGAGTTTCGTGTTTTCCAATTCGTCTTTCGCATGTCAGACTGTTCTGTTAGCTTACAACCATATGTTCTGTCTTCTAATAATTGGTATTTATTCCTTTCTTCTTGCTTTTCTTTCCTTCATTCTTTAGGAGTTTCTGTAATTTCCGTTCGCTGTCTGTTATCAACATAGTGTCTTCTGCATATTTAATGTTGTTAAAACTGTGTTCGCCTTTAACTAATCTTTGGTAAGACATCTAATTCGGCCAGAATTGCTTCACTCTAAAGATTAGGAATCTCACGATGCCTTTAACCTAATTACGACAAGGTCATTTATTTTACAATAGATATTTATATATCAATGTAATCTGCTCCATTGTCAACGCACCTTGTCATATTAAATATAAAGATAGATTGAAATTTGTAGCCTGGTATGGTAACCAGTCTAATCGAAGAACCTTTTTTTCTTGTTTGTATTTCTGGAATGAGGAGTTATGATTAATTACATTATTTATACTATTTACATTATTAACGCCTTTAATCCTCAACGGCACATGGCCCAGTGGATAAAGACGTTGGTTAGATCCAGTGACAGGACCCAAAGAGTGTGAGTTCAATACCCGGTAGTGGAGAACTTTCAGAGGGAAATTAACAGGAGATAACTGATAACTGATATCCATTAGACATGGCACGTGGAACTAGAACAGTCTACCCCAGTGAGCGAAATAAAGGGTTCAGTTTGACATTCCAACGGCCGAAACGTTGTGATAAATATGGCGACAAAGATGAGGACGATAGTCCGAATAATGTAAATAGTGTGAATATTTGGTCATTTACAATTAATATTCGCCATAGAAGAAAGTAGGTTGATTAAGAAGATTATGATTTAAAATAGATAGTCGTTGGGTGTATTAAAAGTATTTTTTTTAATATTATTAGACTACGGAATTATTGATTTAATTAAAGATACTGTAAATTGCGGCGTACAGGTTGACATGCCGAATAATGTAAATAGTGTACATAATACCTCATTTCAGAAATATAGACAGATACATTATTTATATTCGGCCTATTGTCCCCATCTTTGTTGTTATTATCACATCGTTCGTCTAGTGTGACCTACAGCATATATCAACTACCTGCCGATCTGAATACGGAATTAAACATCTAAGAACATGAATTTTTATCATTCCACTCTTTATGTCCTGGGAGAGCTCGTCTTGTGTTTATTTTAGAATTGCTCAGTTCTTGCTCGTCCTGTTTCCACCGAGTCTAAATCTGCAATAACCAGCCTAGGAATTGAACTCACCACACACGGGAACCAAGACTTTAAAGCACTAGCATATTGTCCCCTGGTACAATCCTGAATATTGTACTTGGAGCATTAAATCTATTATGCCTACTGCTAACACCGCTGCTCCTGCTTGTCACGCTTGGTCACATTCACGGAAGCTTTTGTCTCCATCTTGCTGCTGTCGAGTCCTTGCTGTCACGTCATCTCATTTATCGATTAACGATAAAAATAAAGTAAAAACATCGAACACCGTTAACTGAATTATCTTGGCGTGCTTTTGAAACGAATATTGTTATAAAAGATGGTTATAAAGACTGAAGAATTGACTTTTAAGCAGTCTTGACGGACCTCAGTCTTTGTACCGCTCCAAAATCAATATATTCTGCCTCGTTTTCGATCTGACTATGTTTTACAGTTTCACCGGGATTTTATGAATCAGAGAATGTCGAGATTTGTTCAACTATGGACCTTGTAACCTGATGTGTAAAGCATGATCGGATCGAAAACGAGGTAGAACTCTATGTGTACTTTTGCAGTAGAAATATAAATAGAGTTTCTTTCAGCATGTAAAGATGGAATAAATTATGATTTATATGGTAGAAGATGATTTCTCTCATAAACTTCTCTGTAAGCTTCCACACTATTGAAAAATGCTGTCCTGTAAAATAGGAAATGCCAAAAGTCCACATATATATTTTTATTTATAGAGTCATTAAATATTATGTTTTGGCTTCAATTGTCCTCTTTGCCTGTAACTTATTAGTTGACAAGGGCCGTCCCTTCCCCGAAGCCCGCTCTCACTGGACACAATCTCAGTAATATTTTTATTACAGCCCGGGAAGTTTCAAGACTTATCAAAAGTCTTGACCGTAAGAAAACCGCTGATCCAGACAAAATCCCAGTGGTTGTCCTTAAGAATATCAACCTGGAGCTATCCATGATCTTAGCGAAATTATTTAAATGATACTTGAAGGAGAAATCTGTTGAAGGTGTCAAGTGTATACCCTTTTTTCCAGAATGCAGATGGCCACCAATCTTCCTCTCAGTATAGGCCCATCATTCTCCTCAGTGTCATTAGCAGACTCTTTAAATATATCAACAAATACGTTGTTGATCACCAGAACGAGATGAGCGAGAAGCAGTAAATGTTTCAATCGGTCCGGTCCACTGCTGATATCCTAGCAGCCATTACTCACAGAATCAATGACGCAGTAGACAATAAATATATCACAAGGAAAATCGGCTGAGATATTTCAACAACAAGGTGTGGCATAAAGGATTAGTGTACAAGGTCTACACTGTAAGCGTCTTCTCAGTTATAAAGTAAATCCTAATGGGTAGTTCCCTGAAGGTAGTTGCTAAAGGCCAGTTCTCAGATGCCCAAGCGATCAACTCACCCTTCCACAAGCTTCATTTGTCGGCCCTAGCTTCTTACTATTTTAGATAAAGGAACTGCCTAAGTGTATACTCTAATAATTTTCGAATATCTATGCTGATGATACAATGGCTTATAGGTGGCACCTCAAAAACTCTAGATCACCAGAGCTTGGCAGCTGATCTCTTCTCTGATCTAGCTCTAACAGTTCAGTGTGGGAAAACTGGTTGGTCACGTTCAATTCCTCGAAAATGAAACATGTGACATTCCATCATCAGTAATTGGACCCAGAACGTTCACCAATTGCGATGAACGGATGTTCCCTCAGGGTGATCCCGTGACTTGTATTGGGACTCAAACTCAACCCAGACCTGAAGTGGAGCTCCTACATACAATCCATCGCTAAATAGATTGGGAAAATGCTCGATTTCCTGTACTGCGTCAGTAAATACATCACTGCTTTCGCTATGATCTACATTTACATGAGCCAGATCAGTCCTAAAATGGAGTACTGCAGCCATATATAGGAACGAGTTCGCCAGTCTTCGCTATCCATTCTAGATAAAGTTCAAAAGCGCCTCTACGTCCTTGTGGATGATAAATTATTTTCCACCCTACAACCACTTTCTCATAGAGGAAACATCGCAAGACTCTCGCTGCTCTACGACGATTTCCATGGAAAGGTTTCAGACAAATTACATTCTTTACTTCCACCAGTCCTAAACACCATATCTCGCACAGTGTAGCTAACCATCCACATTCCCTTCGTATTCCGTTGGTGATATGTAAATTCTTCCCAAGAATTATTGCTGTGTGGAACCAACTCCCAAGAGAATGCTTCCGCGATCAGTACAATTTTAATCTGTTCAAAAATTCTTTTTTTTTAAAACCAAGTTTGTTTAACAATTTTCGTACCATTTGACAGATAGTATCGCCAACACAAATATTAAAATATAGCAATGAATTATTATATCATCATATTTTCTTGTAGTTTAATTAGGCAATTATCAGAATATGTGCAATTTGTACACATATCGATCTTCACCTCACAAAACAAAAACAGAAATATATCTTTTTAGTGTCCGAGAAATAATACATTATTATATATATATTTAAGAAAGACTTAAAATTGTCGAAGCTATCCTCACACAAAATAAAGAATCAACATTAAACACCGGATTTTTCATTACGGGATGAGGTTATTTAGAATATATTTTTTTTAAAAAATCAATATTCTCTTCATCAGGCGCAGTCAAGTTTTGAACGTCACGGATGAAATTACGCAGAGAGGAAAAAAATATTCTTCTCTTACTGATAGATTTTTTTTTTACTCCTGTGGCAGTGGGGACTTGGGGACTCGTTCGATGGCGTTCCTTCGGAGGATTGGCGCGATAGCGCCTCGGTTTAGGGACGAGCATCGCGAAATGGAGTGGCTCTTGCAGCGAGTCTCAGTGGCGATGGTTCGAGGTAATGCTTTCTCCATCATCGCCGCTGGCAGAGGATAGCAAAAAAAATTGTTTATAGTTTCTGGAATTGTCATCAATGGTCAACTGAACTTGTTCTGTTTCAATAAATTTTGTCTTTTTTATTCGAAGTTAAAACTGTTTTTTTAAAACCGCTCTATGTATGACGTCACTTGTATTAGTTACACGTATATTTAAACTACAAAATATAGCGTTCCTGAAAATACCAGGATGAAGGTAATACGCTATTTCTCTATGAAACTGAAAATATGTTAATAACGAAAGGTGGTACTCGAACAACTACATCTAAAATAATAAACAAATCATATTCAGATGTAGACGCATCGGTGTAAAGTAACAGTCAGCGAGGTTCCTTAGCTTGATTAGTAAGTTCGATCCTGACTGCGGCCATAAAAAAAAAACTCAACAGTGAATTACGTAACAAGTGTTGAGCTGCAGAATCACACAAACGGCAACGTATGCAAAATAAATTTTAAGCAAATTGGAAAAATGTAATAAAAATTGTTACTCAGACATTGTCGGGTCGATTTTAATAAAAACCTTGGCATAAATTCTTTGTCTAAATCTCCGTTTATATATATATATATATATATATATATATATATATATATATATATATATATATATATATAAATTGGGATCAAATATATATTGAAATCTGAAAGAATGATAGGATAAAGAACAAATAGGAAACCTTTATAAATCTAAATTTTCATATTTATTTCTTATCCTATCATATCATATATATATATATATATATATATATATATATATATATATATATATATATATATATAGGTATGTGTGTGCATGTGTATGCATATATGTGTATGTATGTATGTATGTGTGTGTGGTTGTGAATACGTATGTGTGTGTGTGTGTGTTTGTTCATTTTTTTGGCGCCATGAATTTTTATCACGATATTAAAAATTTCTAAGAAAGTCAGCCTTATCTCTTTCAGTTTTGTCTGGCAATAGTTTGATGAGGAAATATCTT
Source organism: Acanthosepion pharaonis (assembly GCA_903632075.3). Taxonomy (NCBI): domain Eukaryota; kingdom Metazoa; phylum Mollusca; class Cephalopoda; order Sepiida; family Sepiidae; genus Acanthosepion; species Acanthosepion pharaonis. The sequence goes on from CAHIKZ030004677.1 coordinate 3,852,868, forward strand.
ATCTAATTGCAAATATCCTCTCCAGTTATAATTGATAAATGGAAAAAATCCGGCTTCTATCTTAAGAAAACAGATACATCATATTTTCTTATTACAAATATTTTTTTTTTTTATTGTTGAATTTCAAAAGTTCCTCTGCATGTGAAATTGCAATTAACGCATCAAATCTCAAGCAATAAATATATGTTATGAATAGATATTATGTTTTTGTGTCTTTCATTTTGGTTAATTTGCATTATTTTACGTAGACAGATTTTCTATGCTACACCACATAAGACCTTCGACCATGCAGAGAATATTACTGCCACAACTTGGCTGGTGCGTCTGATATGTATTTAGAGATTCTTGATAAAATATAAAGAAGAATTTGCAATGGCATTTTTCCTGTCCTGGCATCTCGGCTTCAGTCATTTTCCCACCGCCCTAACGTAACTCACCTGTGCTTTTTCTATAAATATTTCCATGGTTATTGTTCTGATGAGCTTTTTTAGTGACTGTGTGTGGGGGGGGGGTATCACTAATCTTATTTTCTTGAGTTTCTTGTGAATAGTTTTTTGTATTTATATTGTAAATACTCATTGGGGCTAGTTTTTAGAATTGTTGTTTTATTCCCCTCCCCCCACAGACAATGAATTGTAAATATGGGGACTCGTTAGTATTTTCATAAGAGACAATGAGGTATTATGGTGGTTGTAGTAAGAAAGGTACGTATGAATGTGTTGTTTTGGTGTAAGGAATATTGTTCGTACGATTGGGTCAGTGTTTGTGGCTAGCTAAGTTATAGTTAAGACAGAAGAAGATCGTCCTTTCCCCAGCACCCCCTTTGGTCATGTGCCACATTTCTGTATTAAACAGAATAAATATCGCTTTCCTTTTTGATACTTAGACTTTAGGAATTTAATCTACGCCTCTTCAATTTACATTGAAATGGCTAGATTTTACAGTTGAAATGCTTAAGGGTAACCGTAAAAGTTATGCTGACTTCTCCCTTGTAGATCTCACTTGACAATTTAAACATTATCATGTCCATTAGTTTTCGTTATAATCCTTTCATGTTCAAGAAATATTTTTTTTTTGTATTTGCTCATACGTATAAAACTTTTTTTGCAAAAAATGTAAAGTTACTTCCCTTATACTGGAAAAATACAAAGGAACACGTGAACTTTGAACTTTAAAAGCTAGAACGCTGCATAAGCAGTAAAAATTCTAGCAGTTGAAATGTTTTAAATTCACAGAAACACATATACATACTCACAGACAACTTAACCCCCTGTAGATGGTCTCAAATGAGAATGAAATTACTTGGGAGAATAAAATGAATTCGAAAGAAAATTTTGGTATTTTCTTACTTAGTTTTCAAAATCTACCCAAAAATTAGTAAGGATCACAACGAAAACTAATCGCCATGATATGTCTAAATTATTTAACCAAATCTGTTTGAATATATATATATATATATATATATATATATATATATATATATATATATATATATATATATATATATATATATATATATATATATAAATGAATATGCATAATATCGAACGTCGATAGTACGACTCGGAGTTTCATGCAGTTCTTGCAGTCTTCAGGTGCAAATATGGTGTAATCGTTATGGAGATCGTGTTCTTGTGGCGATGATTCAAAACTGTGCGTTAAAACTTGTTTATTTAATTATTGATGCGTAAAATATTAGAATTAACGTTTGATAATTTATACCATTCAAATTCGTAAATTCGAAGGGCGAAGAATTAAAAAGAATAATTTAAAAAATTTATAAAATTATTTAAATTTAAATTTGCATTCAAAAGAAAACAGTATATCAAGGGGGATAACGCTCTATTTTTACATAAAATACCCTAGTTATAACAACTTAAATTAGAACACAGAATGGAAATATAATATAAGGGTGCAAATATAAGGGTGCAAATATAAGAGTGCAAATATGATATAAGGGTAGAAATATAATATAAGGGTGGAAATATAAGGGTGGAAATATAAGGGTGCAAATATGATATAAGGGTAGAAATATAATATAAGGGTGGAAATATAAGGGTGGAAATATAAGGATGCAAATATAAGAGTGAAAATATGATATAAGGGTAGAAATATAATATAAGGGTGTAAATA
>CAHIKZ030004677.1:3860000-3932500 GCA_903632075.3 Acanthosepion pharaonis
CTACATCAGTTTGTTTGGTACGGGCAGAGTATTGATCATGAAGCGGTTTATCTTGCCACCATTTCTGCATCTGGTCGGTTGCATTTGCCTTGGCTTTCTTTTTTACGTATCTTGAAGCTTCAGTCGGTGTATTGTGCTTTACTTGTATTTCTTCACCCATTTCAAACTCCATTTTAAACTAGTTGGCTTTCCTTATTATTATTATTATTATTATTCTCTTACACCACACGGTTTTTCTTTTCAACCGAAGATCTCGGATTATGAGTATTCTCTATCAATTACGATCTGATACAGATAGCGTCTTTGTCAGAAAATATCCATAACCAAGCAACGTAGACTACTGAAGTGACGAGCTACTAGACCTTATTCCGATTTATTTTACGGAGGTCGGTATATTTTTTAAGCTTTTCAATTTCTTTCTTTTTGATATTAAGCTCACCAGGAACAGCCAAATCAGTTATTATTATTATTATTATTATTATTATTATTATTATTATTATTTCCTTTGATTTTTGTTGAATACGCAATTTCTTTCTGGATACCAACCAGAGACATAAGGTCGGAAATGGCTTCATGACATTTTCTACTGATCATTTTTGTAAAAAAAAAATATACAGTATAAGATCACACATTTTCTCATTAGATAATGCCCTTCGTGTGAGTACAATTTTTATGAGGATTGTATTTTTCGTATTTAAGGCATAGATTACCAGGGATTCCTTCAATGACTTTATCGTAACCTTTTCAAATAAAACTGAGAGATCCAACTATAGCTGGAATTATTAATGTCCTCATATATCACACTTTTTAGATTTCAACTTCAAGATTCTTGTATTTTGATATTTTTTGAAGATCCTCAAAGATATATTGCAATCTGCAGGGACTGCCATGTCAATAAGAAAGCACATTCTGTTTTTGTGGTCTTTGATCAGCAGGTCTGGGTGATTAGCTTTGTTTTGTCTGTGTTTGTTAAGTCCCATAAAATTGTTACAGGTCCAGTCTCTGTATCCGGGTCTCTGTGGCATCCATACTTCTTTCTTGCAGTTTCTTTCCATTATTATTATTATTATTATTATTATTATTATTATTATTATTTGTGGTTTCTTGCTGTTATAAACTTGTGAAATGAACCATGAACTGATACAGGCCGAACGCACACATTTAAGTTCATATAAAAACAAGGAATTATTTAAAAGCTTCATGTACTTCATTTCATCATGGCCGCTGCTAGACCCCAGGATATAAACAATCACTACGTTTTCTTGGCATCATGTTTTCCACTGTGGAGCTCCTATATCGAATCTGCAAGAAATTCTGAACTGAACCCTTTCTTTATTGGCGGGGAAGGGGGAAAGCTTATTCTTTTTCTATTGCCAATATCCTTGGCCGGGCTTTTGTGTAAGTAATTGAATCAGAGCGGCCAATAATTGAGCAATACTAAGACGAGATATCCCTAGACATTGGCGGTGGAACCATAACATTCTACCCTCATAAATAAAACAAAGGATTCAGTTCGGAATTTCCTGTACATTGCACAAAACAACATACACCTGGTGAAGGCCGAAGGGCCCATCGGCCGAAACGTTCTGATAACAGCGACAATGATTAGGCTAATTGTCCGTATGTAAATAGTTGTCATATAAGATATAGATGAATAGAATCGTCCGTTTATGTAAATGAGTTAAGCGGAGTTGAGCAGAGTCAGCATTAGGTCTTAACCGCGCGATAAGTTCTTAGTGCTTGTCGATCTCTCTGTCTGTGGGCAGAAAGGAACCCAAACGAGGCTATGCTGAATGACTGAGTCTTGTCTGGGAAGGTAAACAAACCTCACCCCATCATTGCTGGATCTATGGGGAATTTTTACCCGGTCATACGGGTTCGAAAATCTTCTTTAAACCGGCCTTGAACAACAGCCCGCTCTAGGGGAACATCGGGTAAATACCGAGTCAGCATTAGGTCTTAGGTCTTAGACGCGTGGTAAACTCTTACTGCTTATCGAACACCCTGCCTTCTGGTTGAAAGGAACCTAGACGGGGCTATGCCGAAGGGCAGAGTCTAAGGACGCCTTACGTTAAACCGGCCTTGTGACACATCCCACCTTGTGAGAAGGAGTTGGTTAAATACTGATTTAGTATTAGCTCAGTTGCTAAGTTTACCCTCGTGTAGTTCATCTTCTATTTCATTACTTACCTACGAGTTTGTCTTCCTTATTTATTTCCGTCTGTTATCTCGAAAACACAAGATAAAACAGCTGGCGACGAGGATTTAAATATAACAATAGTATAAATAATGACAATTTCTCATGCCAGAAATTCAGACAGAAATTATGTTTTCGCTATTGGAAACGTTAACTTTATTCAGTTTCATTGTCTTCTGACATCTTTCAGACAAATTTAGAACCACATCTACTTTGCATCTTTCATAACAAACTATTCGATGTACTTTATTGTTCAGTATTTACATTAGTCGGACTGTTGTCCTCATCTTTGGCGTTGGTTAGATCCAGTGACAGACCCAAAGAAGGTGAGTTCAATACCCGGTTAAGGCGATGGAGAACTTTCAGAGGGAAAATTAGCAGGAGATAACTGATAACTGACATCCATCAAACATGGCACGTGGAACTTGAACAGTCTACCCCAGTGATCGAAATAAAGGGTTCAGTTCGAAATTCCAACAACCTGAAGAAGGCCGGAGCGTACAACGGCCGAAACGTTGTGACAAATATGGCGACAAAGATGAGGACAATAGTCCGACTAATATAAATACTGTACATAATACATCTCAGAAATATAGACGTACTTTATCGTTGCTGCCATTTTTCGAAACATTCTGTTTTTTCTTTCTATTGCTTTGTTTATATACCTCTTGCACCCGCCTTTCTTTTCATGCAATCACGATTATAATATTTTAAACCCCATTCAAATTGAGCCATCTATCATGAGACCGACCTTAACGTTTTTTTTTTTTTTTTTTTTTTTTTTTTTTGCAGTTTTCTTGGTTTATCAGCGAGTCCATCAATTTTCTTTTAGCATTTACATTTTTTCTGTTTATACTCTGGGCTATTCAGATCCAACAATGTCGATACAGATCAACGCAACCTCGATTTCCCTCGTTTACAATTAGATTTGGTCTTCAGTCTTATGGGAAGTGGTCGGCCTGCATCTAAAAGGACCAAAATATCTTATATTAAAAAATAAATAATTAGCAAAACCTCTGATTTTTGGCTGCTACTAAGTGTTGAACACTTTCCAGGCGAAACGGCCTGATCTGGCTGTTCAAACAGGCGGGTTTGTTTACAAACGAACGGGATAATATCAATACGATGTTGAGTGATAGACGCTATTGATCATCTGGAGGAGTAGGCTGTCTTTCATGTAACGGTGACCTGCATCAAAATTAGCGATTAACATCGGAATTTTTTTCTTCGATAGATGATTGAACTTTATTTCATTGCGTTTCCATGGGAGCGCACCGTATCTCGATTGTCAAGACTTTACTCTAGCCAACAGCTTGAACATAATCCTTCCATAATATTAAAAAAAATGTATCTATAAGTACATCATGTAAATAGCACATAAATTTGATTTAAATTTCATTTACCCAAAAACTGCTGCAAGGGAGTTTGGTTCACTGTATCATGCTAAACAATTCTTTTTATCTGAGTCTGTCTTTCATCGTTAATAAGTCAGTTATTCGTTTGTGGATGTGCGGGTGGTGAAAAGGATAACAGCTCAAAACGAGAAGTAGGAGAGCCGAAGTTCGATTCTCGTCGGCTTCGTTACATTCGCTTACGTACAAATACGAATCCGTTCCTCCCCAGCTATGTGTTAAATATTAGGCCTTGTATCTGGAAAAAAACATCACTGCTGTTCTGAATACATTGCTAATGCAATAATAACTCGTAAAATAAGAATTATTATTAAAATACCGCCCCCCTAACATGTTTCGGTTGCAAATAAACCATAAAGGTTTGATAATACGTAAAAATAAATCAGTCAATCAATCGTATATTAAATATTTTTTTATCACAACAGATCTAGACCTTCTATTTGCCTAGAGATGCACGTCAAAATCCTAAGAATAATCTGCAATTTTATCAGTCTTGATCTGGCATTTCAGCTTCAATCACTTTCCTACCGCCGTAAAGTACTGAGCCTTTTCTGTAAATATTTTTATGCCCAGTGTCCTGATGTGCTTTCCTCTTTTGTGACCCGTCTTCATGGATTTAAGCGCAGTGCTAGATTGGCAGCTAGGTCTCATCATTTTAATGTTGAACTAGATTGATGTAACCGTAAGTTCTATTCTAATAGTTTCTTCTCTCGCACTTATCGCTCGTGGAACTATTTTCCGGTTTCTTGCTTCCTATCAAGTACGATCTTCAGAAATTTAAATTCAGCGTCAATCGTCATCTTTTCTCTTAGGAAACCTGTTTTTTTTTATTTTCCTTTCTACGCAGTAACATTTTCTCAGTTTCTTTCACTTTCAGCAACTCATTACGTCTTAGTGGCTTTATCGCCTTAAATGACTAAAAGATTTAAATCGACGTGAATAGTGACGCCCTTCTCTCTATTTCTCTACTTATCTCGCGGGCTTTCCTATACACACGCGTAGCCCTGGGTATGACGATAAATTGTACCCGAAAAAATATCTGCGGAGATTTTGAGGAGCGTGAGACCACCTTTTACTTGCTTTTGTTCCCATGTCCACCCTAACCTGGGATGGGAGCACCTGTTAAGATCCCCTAAACAAAAATAAATCTCTATCAAAGTAAAAAAATACATTTTTATATAAAAAATTACCAACAATACATATTTATAGTAAAATTACCAACAATACTGTTGTTACCAATTAAATGGTTAAAGAAATAACAAAACAAGTGTTACATATATATCATATATTAAACAGTAAGTACAGCAGAAGCGTATTACACAATTAGTGAGTGTGTGTCGGATGACACGGCGTTCAATCTATTCGACTGTTATATTTAACAGCCCCCACCCCACGAGGAATGTATGTTGCACAAGGCCGAGTTTGCCGTGAGTTCCCCGAGTCCGTAGGCTCGGCTAAAAATATTCCCTTAGAACCCATATAAACGGGTTCAGGGTCTGTCTACCTCCCCGGGCGAAACTTTGCCCTTCGGCAAAGCCTCGTCCGGGTTCCTCTCTGCTCGAGGCAGAGAGTTCGACAGATGAACAATCTATTCGACTGTTCTCTCCTAATAATCTTATTGTAGGCGGAAGAGTCTAACATAGACTCTTTCGAGGGAAGACACCACAACAAATACCTAATTGAAGTATACCGGTTATAACAGCAAAATTGCCAAAATTGTTAGATTAGACTTTAAACCGTTTTATCTTAGAAATGATTAAAGATATCTTACTGGAATTCTCCAAGTTTTTTATAACACTACAGTACTACACTCTGAACACTCTTGCTGTTGTGACCTCCTGATCAACTTTTCATATCTACTGCTCCCGCTTTTTAAAACTTAGTCACCGTTCTGTTGAGAGTTCCCGAATGGACTTTGTAGATGCAAGCCAGAGTATGAATCTTGGAACCATTACTGAAGGCCTGAATGATCTTTGTCCTCTCACCATTACTTAGTTGGGAAGACAGTGGGGCTGACACAAAACGATTTTAATCTGTTCTCTTTCTAACTCAAAAGGATTTTCAGTGATTCTTACGACAAATGCAGTCAAGATGGCTAAACTTCTTACTGAAAACCTGGAAGAAAGAAACTCAATTAGTTTAGTCTTGTTTTTAGATGTAAAACATTTTGCTGTTACACGTGGTATATTTAGTTGAAGCTATAAAATTGTCTTCAAAATATTTAAGTTTTGGCATTGAATAACCCATAGAGGTGTTGATATGCCGCAAAACATAATCAACCAACCATACATATGCACCCTCGTCTCTAAAGATACGTTGAGGTGTAAAATTATCTCGGTATTTTTTTTTTCAATTTGACTGATTCGTTATCACAAATACTAATTCGCTTCCTTCTTTCACCATTCAATTTACATTTGTGCGCATATTTCTATACAATTACATGAATCAAGTCAACTACATGCTGGAAAAGAGATTGTTTTTCCTTAGTAGAATAAGGCAGAATTATTGCTAACACCAAGTCAGAAGTCATCGTGACCGATTGTTTAAGAATACTGGCGTTGTTCAAAGTGCTGATCATGACAGATCCGCTCTCTTCCAGAAACTGTAACTAAGGTCTGCCTAGCATAGTTGCAGTATTAACCACAAGTGGGCTCTTTGCGTATAGAACAAACACAAACGCGCCTGAGTAGGCGTCTGCAACAAGAATTAGCTAGCCGCCTTAGACGGATGTGTTCGGAAAACGATATTACCTAAACAATAATAGCTATTATCAGGTCATCCCATAAGTTCTGTCCGAATTTTAACTTTTAGTTAAAAGAAAAGAAATTTAAAGAATATTTTATCATGTCTAATGGAGCTGAACATTATTTTTATGTTTAGATGCATTTAAACTGATCAAATTTTATTTCAGAGAACAATAAAATTATATCTTGTTTGATTAAAACCCTGCTAACATGGAAGTACCCAAGAATCATTTGAGGCACATAATGCTTTATGAGTTCAAGAAAGGAAACTCAGCAGCCGAAGCGGCTAGAAACATTTACTCGTAGAAGATGGTTTGCAAAATTCAGAGGTGTAGATTTCACCCTTGAAGATGAAGATCGAACCGGACGTCCAGTTGAGTTTGATGAAAAGCTTCTTGAAGCAGCCCTTGAAGAAAATCCTGCTTTATCAACTTAGGAATTGGCAGTGGTTCTCAGTTCAAACCATACAACTGTTCATCGTCATCTTCAACAACTTGGAAAATTTCCTAAACTTAGAAAATGGGTGCCTCATGAATTGTCTGAAAACAACCTCAAATCCCGAGTTGACATCTGCTCTTCTCTCCATTCTCGCCAACTTGTTTCACCTTTTTTGGATAGACTTTTGACTGGCAACGAAAAATGGATCTTTTATTGAAATGTTAAGCGTCGTAGACAGTGGCTTGGTAAAGGGGAAGGACCCCAGCCACAGCCGAGAATGGAACTTCATGGGCAAAATGTTCTTCTTTCAATCTGGTGGGATTGCCAAGGAATAATCCACTTTGAATTCTTACCACCTAATGCAACAATTAATGCTCAAATATACTGTTATCAATTAGAGCGTTTGAACCAAGCTTTGAGGGAAAAAGACCTGCTCTAGAGAATCGAAAAGGGGTATATTTCATCAGGACAATGTGAGACCCCACACAGCAAGAATCACGTCACAAAAGATCGAAGAACTTGGTTGGGAGAAAATTCCTCATCCACCTTATTCTCCCGATCTTGCTCCTTCAGACTACCATTTGTTTCGTAGCTTAGAGAATCATTTGGAAGAAACAGCTTTTGTAACACAGGAAGAAGTTAAAACTGACATTTGTGAGTTCTTCGAATCAAAGCCAAAATAATTTTACAGTAATGGAATTAGTAAGCTTGTTAATAGATGGAAGGAAGTCATATATAATCAGGGAACATACATTGTTGATTGAATCTGTAATTAAAGGTAACATTTGGCCACTTGTTTACTTTATTCAAAATTCGGACAGAACTTACGGGATGACCTGATAAATTACCAAGTGTTTTAGAAATTTTACAAAAAAAAATTTAATTACCAAAATTCTTATATTCTGACTAGACTCAATAAAGCTGTTATATTAAATATGACATCAGCAACGATTTACCCTTGATATTTATTTGATATAATCTTATCCTGGCACAAGGCTACACACACGGAGCATCCAGTAAGAAACAATTTCATTTCAATTATAAGCTTGCTAGCGACTAACACCAAGGTGATCCGTTACTTTCCTCAAGAACATTGGCTAACTTCTTAATTCAAATGTTAACCTTCCCTGGGATTGAATGCGTTTTGCTACTGTTTCATTGACACACATTTGAGGTATTAACTCAAATTTCAGAGAGTTAAACCATGAAAGAAATTACTACCACTAACACAGGGATTTGGCCTTCCCCGTCTAATATATATATATATATATTCTATATATATTTTTATGAAGTACTGGATCCCGCTGTCTTTTAAATTGTGAAGATGTATACTTTTGATTTTGCTTATGAGAAAGATGACTGTTTTGAGAGGAATCATTGAATCTATTATCTATTATGACACCTGCACATTCAAACTTGCAGCGCATGTATTCCCAAAAGTCACTCAACTAAGTACTGGCCAATCACAACATTGCTTAACTTCGAGATTGTAGGATAACCGTTGTTTCAACGTGATACAGCCAGTACTTAGTCATCAAACTATTTGGCTACAGACTAATATATATATATATATATATATATATATATATATATATATATATATATATATATATATATATATATATATATATATATATATATATATATATATATATATATATATATATATATATATATATAAAATGGAGCAAGTGAAATTTTGAGATGAGATCACTGTTAGATTGGCTGACCTTTTACATCTTATATATATATATATTACTACAGTTTAAATATGAGGGTCGCGGAAAACAAAGAAGAACGATTCTAGTCAAAAATTATTGGGTGATATAGAAGTTAATAGGGAGGACAAACAAAGAAGAAGAAAGATCAGAATATTCGACAAAACATTTTTTTCTTTTTTAAAGTAAACACTTCATAAAATATTATATTGCAATATGGCGAGTATTCCTTTATCTGAAGCGATAATATGTTGCTTGTAGCGAATGTGTGATGACTTAAAGAGCGACGTGCTAAAATTTATTTTGCTTACATGTTGTTGCGTTAAAGAGTGTCACCGCCTTGACACAATCAAATGCAATCTCACATTTCTTGGCCTCGAGTTTCTTGTGTAAAATATTGCGAGGATTTTAATGGCATAGGTTTTCATTTTCATGGCGCATAATTTTATAGAAAAACTACAAAATTCGAATGTGACTTTTTTTCAAAATACAAAGAAATAAAGATGGAAAAAAAAAGAAACAAAATATTCGAAAAGAAAGTATACGGGGCCAAAAAATGAAGAAAAGCATTAATTAGAAAGAAAGAAAGGAGGAAAGTTAGAGAGAAAAATAACAAATGAATGAAAGGAAGGAAAGAGAAAGGGATAATTAGAAAGAAAGAAAGAAAGAATGAATGAATTAATGAATGATTGAAAAAAATGAATGAATGAAGAGAATGAATGAATGAAAAGAATGAATGAATGAATAAAAAAAAGAAAGAAAGAAAGACAGAAAGACAGAAAGACGGAAAGAAGTAAGTTTGGGACAAAATAGTGTGCTAAATATATGGAAAGAAACATTAAAAATCAACCAGCAAGAAGTAAAAAAAATGGAAGAAACAAAAAAGTTTCGATCTGTTGGGTATTTCTGTACTGAAATTCGCCAGCGGTTGGGAAAAGAACACTCAATTATATTTCAGTCACGAAATACAGCTGAGAAAAGGTATAGTTTAATAATTTTGTTAACCAATGTTTCTTTGGCAAAACTATTGAAAGCGGTGTGTAGGAAATATTTTTTTTAAAAAAAAGCCATTTTCTACGAAACAAATGGCAGAGAATAAGTGCTAATAGAACCCGACATATTTTGCTGAGAAAGGCGACGCCCGCTAATGAAGGAAGAAAGAATCCAGCTAATTAATAAATCAACTTCTCCTCAGAAAACTATCTGGAAATTTATTAAGAGGCACTGAATTCACGCCAATAACCATTAGATATATCCGCATGTGCACACGCATGCGCACTTCCTCATCTACCAATTGTTGAGTGCAAACGCTATCACAATAGAGTAAATGAACGCAATCTGCTCACTGTCGGATAAAAGACTTTTCATATAGTGCTAGATCATTATATGATTTTTCTGCAGAATATAAATGCATATTAGAAAAGAGATAGCCTAATAAAAAAACTCTTACTTTTATAAATTTGAATAGAAAGATTTCTTTGGGATTTTCAAGAGTATCTTTTAACGCTTCTTTCAAACGGCTTCAGTTAAAATCCACGAAACTGGAGCAAAAAAAAAATATTAACAGCATCAAAACATGAACTAAAAATTGTTCATATTAATTGTCCATATTAATATGTTTATGAATATTATCGGGTAATATCTATTTTGGAAGGAAACAATATTCCGGGAAAATTTAGAGATAGAGTCACTGGTTTATAAGACTAGATATGAAAGCACTGAAATATGGAAGATGTATTTTCCTCGATGGAGTAAAGTAATGTAAGGTGGTCCAATGACTAAAGGTGCGTACATTTCTTTGTCTCAGAACAAACATTTACTTCGCTCATGTTAAATGAGCCCCAAACGTTTTGACTATTATTGCTAGACGTACGTGGCAATAAAATATTTCAAATGAATGCTAAGAAAGGAAGAATTTCATGCACTGTATTCTTCGCATTGCAAGCACGCAATGGAAAACAACACAACCTATTAAACTTTAAATTTTATATAACACATTTAATAACATAAATTATAAAGCGCACATAAATGGGGATCAAAATAGGTTGGTGTTTTGATGGTAGGCTTTTAAAGATAGATTAATTTTGTTCAACACTGAATGTTGTTCATATAAAGAACACTGTAGAATTTATCAGGTTAACCGGAATGACAAAAACTGTTATATGAACATTGCCGTAAAATATACACTTTAATGTAGGTACGTCCATTATTTCAGCATAAATTTCCTATATTTAAGATTTAAATGATTTTTTTACAACGAAAAAACTTTCTTGAAGATTTCATTTTAGCTTTAATTCAAAGTTTAATCATTAACTTTATTATTTCCATTAATTAAACAATTCTGGTGTATTTCAGATAGAAACTATATATATTTGATTGTCAAATTTAATTTCAAATTTTTAAATTTTCTTAAAATCGGCCATTTTCTTAATTTTAAGAAATTTGTAAACAAACCCAAATTTATCGATTTTGAAAATATTTAAATAAATTTCTGACACGTTATTTTAGTAAAATTAGAAAATTTAAAGTTAAAGTAATCTGATTTGAAAGAAATCTTACTTATAGCATAAAAAATAATATACAACCAATTATTAACGATCGGTCCTGTTCATCTGATCGAACTATTGATGGATTGTTGAATGACGAATCGATGACAGCTACTACGGATGACCATAAATGACATAATTTTTAAAAATCTGAGTTAACGGTTTTTTGGTGGGTTTTTAGCTACCTACTAGTTGTTAGAAATGAATATATTGACTTTTATTTACCTTTCGAAGATGCAAAAATAAAAAAATAAAATAAAATACCATGATAGAAGTAATTTAATAATTTATGAAATGTTAATTTAATTATTATTTAATAAATCAAAATTAAATATGACTTTCCAATCCAATGTATATAGTTTCTGTCTGAAATACACCAGATTTTTTATAATTTTTATAAAATATTTAATCATTAAGCTTTTAATTAAATATTTGTTCCTTTTTAAAATTTAAAAAAAAATTATTCTATTTGAGTATGACCAACACTAATGGAAATACAATACATAAAATAAAAATATTTAGTGAAATAGTAAATGAAAAAAAAAATACTTTAAATTTAAAGCTTACACTTTTAAAACTGAACGGAAAATACAACCTGTAAGAAACGAAATGTTATGAAAAGGCCACGAATAGGGACAAAACTCTTAGATCACGTGACCTTGTTATAATAATGGCAATTTCTGTATATCATACATGGGAATAAGGAATGTATTAAGTAAAAAAATACAACATAATTTTTTTTTTAAATTAGGTTATTTACCATCTCCAAAGACTCCTACTTTTAACAAAACAAAAATTTCAGGAACCAGAAAGGTTTTGGGCGAAATTTCATGAAATTAAGTGGCGGGGGGGGGTAACATATTTTAAAAAATATATATTTTACCAAAATTTTCTAAAAAACAATATTTCAAAAATAATTTCATTCATTTGTGAATAAGTCCTGAAAATTTCATTAAAATCGGACAATTACTTGATTTTTACAAGAATTTCCAAATCAATATGTTTTCAACGGAAACAAATCGCAAAAAAAACGTTATTTTCTATGACGCCGCGATGACGTAAACAAAAGAAGACTTTAACCAAAATTTCGAACGTGTTAGAAAATATTAAAAAAATTCAAAAAATAATTAAAAGATACTTTGGTCTTTCATCTTAATAATAACATAAGCATTTTGACGATAAAACTTTATTTTAATTAAGTTTGTGGCATTTTTCATTACGCTATGCTGTTTTCCCGCGAAAACAGTGGACGAGTCTACTTTAATGATAATATCTTAATTCAGAATTTCAAAGACCGATATATGGTTATAATGACCATGTGTGTATGGGGGAAGAAGGAAATTACTGGAAAGTAATTGAAACTCACCTGAAGCGAGCTGAATGTGTAATGTTCCTCATGCCAATGACACTTCCATCGACCTTCTCTATGACATATGACTTCACTGAATTTTGATGTGTTCCTCTCGAATTTATATTTAAACTGGGGTCATCAGGAGAGAATGTGCACCGTTTCGGGGCCTTTCTCTCAACGGTTTCAGTCGCACACCGCCCCATTATAACGATATACAAGTGTTGTAGATAAACTAGTTCAAATTACTAAAAAAATTATAAATTAGTTCAAATTAATGATATTTAATTGTGTGAGCGACAGAAAGACACACAAAAATGAAATATGATAGATAAATAGATAAAAAGAGAAAAGTGAACATAGAAATAAGAATGCATAGATAGATAGATAGATAGATAGATAGATAGATAGATAGGAAATTAATTTTTCGGAACAAGTACTATGGAGTGATAAAACAAAAATTGAGCTTTATTTACTTTATTCGGACTATTGTCCTCATCCTTGTCGCCATATCTATCACAACGTTTCGGCCGTTGTACGCTCCGGCCTTCTTCGGGTGATTGGAATGTCGAACTGAACCCTTTATTTCGCTCACTGGGGTAGACTGTTCTAGTTCCACGTGCCATGTTTGATGGATGTCAGTTATCAGTTATCTCCTGTTAATTTCCCTCTGAAAGTTCTCCACTACCGGGTATTGAACTCACACTCTTTGGGTCCTGTCACTAGATCTAACCAACGACTTTATCCACTGTGGACATCTGGGTATGAATTCCTGGGTATTATAAACCTAATGTCATCAGCAACCATTTTTACCAGTGCTCATATTGCAATTTTTGCTGTTCTCATTACATATTTTCACCAGAGCTCATATTGTTGTTATCATTGCTTTTCTCTGGCGCTCCTTATTACTGGTTCCCGCATATGTATATATATATATGTATATATATGTATATATACAAATATAGATAACTATACTCGTTTCGAAAAACCCTCGAATTTTTGATTTGCCAGTAATCAAATCAATCTCGAGGGAAAAAAAGGTTTAAGAAAAAGAAAGAGCTACAAACATGAAAGTCTGTCGAAAAAAATCGCACAGATGCAGGTTTGAAGCCCAAAGAAAAAAAAACCCATACGAGTAAACAACTAACTAACAAAAGAGCTCAATACAACCGTAGAGCAGACCTAGATAAACCTAGTGAGCCAGACAAACCTACCTAGGTTTCACCTAAAAACGGATCGTCAGCCAAATTTCCCTGACGATCCGTTTAGGTGAAACCTAGGTAGGTTTGTCTGTCTCACTAGGTGTATCTATCTATCTATAGATAGATAGATAGATAGATAGATAGATATATATATAGGAACAGAGAGTGGCATAAATGAGCAGAGGTAGACAGATAAGTAGATAGATGCAGACAGCGATATATAGATAGAAAGAAAGAAGGAAATTAAATGAATGTTTTCCTACTGAAAACACTTATATTCGACAATTTATCTCGTGTAAATTTTTTCCTACTCTGAGTGTGAAAGAACATTCTGCTTCGTTCAAGAAGAAAAATCTAATTATATTGTTTTGTTCTATTCTTAAAAGGGTTCACTCTTAACTTTTCCTCATTACCCATTATTTATATATTGCCCTGTATAACAGACACTTTTTTTATCGACAATGAAACAGTCAATTGTTTTCTCATTACAAAACAAAAATGGTCCATTTCTTTTGATTTCATTCTTGTCTCTATTAATTTGTTTTGCTTTCAATTTCGCATTGTATTTACAATGACTTCAATTCCATCATTTCTCCTGTTGAAATTTGTTCTCTTTTATTTATTTTCTCTTCAGCCGTTTAGCTTTACCATTTTAATAATAAGAATCATAACATCTTAAATCTTCTTTTTTATTATTTTTTCTCAACTCTTCTTCTTACATCAGCTAACTTATTTGCGTAATTTGTCACTATTTATAACCGACATACTCTTTCTAATCCACGGTCTCTTGTTTATACACACGTATTTTTGCTCTTTTTATCAGTCCAAAAAGAAAATTTCGATCTCTGTTGTCATCCTTAAACTTTTTTGTTATTACGTCTTTTTTTCATGCCATAATGTAACGTGCCAAGATGGGAATTTTGATGGATGATCTTTCCTGATTATTTGAGGCGAGGTGTTATGAAGTAGAATCGTTTTTCAACGTTGCAACGTTGTTTGTACGATGCTTGTTATTTTTGCTTTTTTATTTCTGCTTTCATTGTCATCTGGACAACAACGGCTGCATAGGAAATCTTTTTTATCTTGTTCATTGCAATCATCCTATTCCTGGCAAGCGAATCAATACTAAGACTACTTGTGATATATCACCCCACCTTGATATTACCCGATATTGTTTTTAAAGCATTGCATGAGGAAGGCTTCCCTCCAGGGGTAACTTCTCATGAACTTATCATTGTCGAGGTAGTGACCTTCCGAGTCAGGCCATCATTGATGGTGAGATGACCGCCAGTGGACTCAAAATGGGGATAATTTCAGACCCTGGTGAATAGATGGAATATTATAAAATTAAACTTTCAAATTTTAGCTCATCATACATTTCTGGAATTGACGGGGTTATTTTTTTTGTTTTTTGTGGGGTTTTTTTTTGGTGGGGGGTTAGTACACAATTACAGATCAACCAGGAGTCACATGAACCAAACTTGTTAGAAGCTATATACTGCCACATTCTTCAGCTAAAAAAATAGCCACTTTTTGGACAAGTTTACAATTATTACGAGTAGACACAAAGCGGTCTCTGTTGAAATCGAAAATACCACGCTGGTACAGCCGGATAAAAAGTGATCCTCGTCCGCTAAAGCGACTGAATGGGCAGGTGTAAAACAAAACAAAAAAAATGAAGTTTCAACTGGTATTTCCAAGAAGGTACGAAGGCATCCATACCAGCTTTAACCGAAGAAGAATCTTCGGTGACACAATTCTCTATAGTAATGTTCAAAATATCAATCCAAGCGAGGTCTCGAAGGTAGCCACGAAACAAATCACAATCACTACGTTGTTAACAGAAATAAATTTTACGAATAGGAAGTTCCTTTATAATAGACAACTCAGAATAATTATCAATAGATACTGCGATGCGATCCGAATTGCCAAGAGGACGGAGTTACGTGGCTCAACAAGAACAAGAAGAGGAGGTTAGGACCAAATCAAGTAAATAAGAGCCGAGTAGAGAAATGTACTATTTGACAGAGAAACGGAAAAATTAAGTCTGAATACCGTCAACATCAGTAACATTAAAATGATTAAACCACTTGATATGCCGAGCATTAAAATCACCAAACTTAAAAATTTTCGCAGATGAATGGAGAGAGAGAGTCGAAGAAGAATTTAAATTAGTTTCATAAAGTGCTAAGATATCTGGAGAACGTTTAAGAGAAAATATTCCACACTACAGAAATTGGTACGAATAAACACGAATATTGGAGAAATAAAGGCTGGGGGAGCGGGTGACTTATTGTTTACTTTCTTTTCATTGTAACTGCTATATAGCGATTATATTTTTAATAGAAAAAAATCAAAATAATTATCACCGTTCATCCTCTATGACAATATAAATCTGACCAAAATGTGGCTAAAACATAATATTGCGTCAGGGTTGCGCGGAAGTGCATACAGGGATATATTCCAAAGAGTTCTGGTTCCTTACTACCAGTTGTTATGTAATAACCAGAAACCTTCAAACTTGGTACCTTCAGAATGAATAGTCGCAGCCAATGATCAATCAGGTCACCAATATATAAGACAGGTAAATCATTAATGGTCATGGAAGAAAGAAACCTCTAAACCATACCATAAACAGGAAATAACTCATAAACCTTTACTTCTATTTAATAAATATGGTAGCAGTATTTACCGATCTATAGGCGAAGTTAACTAAACAGGAGGATGGCTCCTTTTATCGAAGGTTGCTGAATAAAGTCTCTAGACGTTTTCCTGGCCAAAAGGGTACTACATGATTCTGGACGAGTGTTAAACAGTAAGATTCTAAAATCGCCAATCCTTACAAACGATAAAGTTATATATATATATATATATATATATATATAATTACATGAATCATTCATGCAAAAAACAAATATAGAGGTTAATGATTTAAATGGCGAGAATACATCTTCGCAAACAATTTCAATAAGGTACACTAACCCCGAACCTGTATATGAATGATATGATCCCTGTTTATAAATTCCAGTTTCATAAGGTCTTTTTTTAGTTTTTACAAGCTTTCGTCTGTTCCTACAGACATCCTCAGGTATGGAAATAGATTTGTTCTTGTTTTTTTTACTTCTCGGTAATAAGAGGACAACGAAAATAGAGATGTAATCCGAAAAAAGGCTATGAGAAATGTGTTGTTTTGGAACAAAAACGCACAACCTTAAAATTTAAAATTCAAACTCACAGTGGATAAAGGCGTTGGTTAGATCCAGTGAGAGGACCCAAAGAGTGTGAGTTCAATACCCGGTTAAGGCAGTGGAGAACTTTCAGAGGGAAATTAACATGAGATAACTGATAACTGACATCCATCAAACATGGCACGTGGAACTAGAACAGTCTACCCCAGTGAGCGATATAAAGGGTTTGGTTTTACATTCCAACCCCCTGAAGAAGGCCGGAGAGTACAACGGCCGAAACGTTGTGATAGATATGGCGAAAAAGATGAGGACAATAGTCCGAATAATGCAAATAATGTAGATAATACCTCATCTCAGAAATATAGACAGACTCTGAAGAATTGTGATATCATCCATAAAAGCCCTTGAAGGGGGAAGGGCTAGCTTTTCTTCAGTCATCACTCCTTTGGCCGTGGTTGATGCGCCTCGTAAAATCAATTCCATGGCCAAAACGAAAAGAAGCGGGGAAATCACACAGCCCATCATGATACCGATCTCAAGTGGTTGCCACTTGGTAGTATAATCTTTAACGGTGAATTTCATGAAAGCTGAGTCGAAATACTCCATTATGATTTCCCTAATCTTGCCAGGGAAATTGAAAAAGTCAAGAGCCATTCCTATTAATTGATGTGGGACTGACTCATGTGGCACCATGCATACCTGACGAGCTGAAAAGAAATATTCATAGATATATGATTTGTTTTTTACGGTTTATCAACCATTTAATAATTATTTAGGGTGAAAAATATTTTGGGTTTTAAGAATAATTTTTTCTTTACGTTCAAGCGATCTGGAAGAAGGAAAGAGAAAACGAAGAAGAAAGAAAGAAAAAATAATACGAAAACAGGTCATAGGCGAGCACACACACGCTCGGCTGACAGATAACAGGTGTCGAAAATATCCAGGTCAAGCATCTAACCGAGATCTGGGGAAAATGGAAGTTGTTATCAATTGGTTGAAGAAACGAAGTTTAGGGACAATGAAAAATATTGATAAGTAACAAGTGGAAAGTGTGTCATTGGGATGATAGTAAAAGTCTAAGTGGGTGGGAAGTGTATCTAAGGATATGAAGGCAAACCATTAATACGAAACCCAGACAATCCCCAGAATTAGAAAAAGCCACACAAGATGATGTCGCTGAAAAAATTTTTTTGAGATAATAAAGATTTTATTATCGGACCTTCGGCCGGAGGAAAATGAAATATTTTTTATTTCGTTAAAAAAAACGCCAACAGGTCTGAGAAATCCCTTTCTTAGGTCATATCCAATTAGCGATAAACTGCTTGACAAATACCACGTGTTAAAAAGCCGAAGGTGTCATCGCAGTCGCTCATGATAAGGTCGATTTAAATTAATATTTTTTGTTTTTAAGCAAGGTGTTTCTTTCCCCAAAACAAAGCCACGGATTGTCCACACCCGACTAAAGACGTCATTGGCTAAATAAGATCACATGACACACGAAGGAGGAGGAAAGATACCCGACCAGGACCTCATTGGCCGAAAGCGGTCACATGACACACGAAGGAGGAGGAAAGATACCCGACCAGGACCTCATTGGCCGAGAGCGGTCACGTGACGCACGAGGAGAATCGGTCGACGCCCTTGTCAGAAGTGTAAGTGTAAGGAGCCGATACGAAGAAGCGGGGAAGCGGGTATACGCCCCTCAGAAGCACAGTAAGGAAGTGGGAGGAGGTGAGTTACCGAAAATGGAAAATCCCTAACCAGAAATAAGAAGGGTGGATACGTATTTAGAATTATCGAAAAAACCCTGGCGCCGACAGACCCACCCCAGTTTTGACTGCGTCAATAAAAGCGAAACCCCAACCGACAGAAATCAGTTAGAGTTTGAGCCGCGGACGGCGGGCCAGATTCGTTCGCCCCTTTGCGGGCAAGAGAGGCCAGTTCGTTTGGCCTAAGTGAAGAAGTTCGTCCGACCCAAGCCGAAGTGAAGAAGTTCGTCCGACCCAAGCAGAAGAGAAGAAGTTAATTCGCACACCGGCGGCGGAGATGAGTGACCAGTAATTCAGACTCTGAAGAGAAGAAGTTTGAGTTAGAGTTTGAGCCGCGGACGGCGGTCCAGGTTCGTTCGCCCCTTTTGCGGGCAAGAGAGGCCAGTTCGTTTGGCCTAAGTGAAGAAGTTCGTTCGACCCAAGCAGAAGAGAAGAAGTTAATTCGCGCACCGACGGCGGAGATGAGTGACCAGTAATTCAGACTCTGGAGAGAAGAAGTTAGAGTTTGAGCAGCGGACGGCGAAAGAGTTCAGCCGTGGACGACAAGCAGAGATGAGCGCCCAGTGTTGAAACCGCGTCAAGATAGCTGACCAAGATTCACGCACACTTCTGGACTCTTCTTCAACCAAGAACAAGTAGTTTGAAGAGTGACTTAGAATCAGACTACAGAAAGAAGTTTTTTTTTTTTCGACTTTCGTCCAAAGACACACCGAAACACAAATTTCTTAAAGAGCAGACAACTTGAAGCCTTAAAGTTGCCTAGTAAAAGCGTCGTGCCACAATCCACAGAACGGGTCGGGAAGTAGACATAGTCCTATGTACCGAGCAAATAGACATAAAAAGTTTGTTACTTTTTTTCTTTGATACGTTGGACCTTGTGGGTTTTTATTTTATTTTTTTTATACATAATTGTGTGTTATCACCCCCGTTAGACTCAACTTGCATTACGGCCCCAACCCCTGTTTGATCTCGTCTGTCTAAGATCAATTCACAACGTGGGTAGGCAGACTGGAGATCAGTGCAGTTACCCTGGTAATCAGGCGTTGGAAGCGGGTTGGGAACGACGAGGCTGGTATCAATCTAACCAAAGGGTTAGAACGTCACGTTTGGAGCAGCGAGGAGCGAACAGCTGACGCCGCGGCAAAGACGTCACAGTTGGTGCTGTCCGTGACCAGGATATCAGAGCCTGGGGAGCACGTGACGTCACAATTGGCGCCGCGACCGGGATCGAACGACACAGTCGACGCTGCAACCGGGGGACGACGTCACACTCATATGCATTGGCAAGATCAAGCCATACTACATGGAGTTCTGTTTTATTTCTTTTGGCTGATAGTATGGAGGTCCATATCATTTGTTCATGCTCCAGACAACTAAGGAAGCCAGGTATCCCAGCCTTCTGGACAGATGTGTTTATGTAATCGTTTTCTATAAGAAAATCTGTCATGCGACGAGCGAGGACTACAAAAAATATTTTTCCTTCTACATTAAGACACGACCCCATACTTTCAGTTATGAATATGCATTTTAGTTACGAAAAAATAATCTGAGAGATATGTATATCTCTAATAATAGGTTAATTTTTGTTATTTTAAAATTATCTTTATATATTTTAAGGGCCTCTGGTATGATTAAATCATGTATTTTTTATCATTTTGAACCTAAAATACAATACTTATTTTATTTAATGAGCCTTAATACATGGCAAATTTGAATTAAAAAGTCAAGGAACTAAATCAATATTACATGTACCATTATATATATAAAATAAAATAATGGATATATAATTGTAATACAAATTTTTTGATGAAAAATCCATTAAGCATTTTCTAACATGAACATTGTACAATGCCTACATATTACAGTCAGTTCGTTACGCTGATTTAATAAATTATTATTTTTAGGAAACTTAATAACATGAAGTTTTTCATGTAGACACAAGGGGCATAGGTCATTTAAGGGCTTACAAAGTCTCGTTTTTTTACTAATCTCTATTTTACTGCAGGGGTTTTATTGTCTTTTTATTAATCAAAAGAGAGATACCCATAAGATTTAAAAATCTGGTTCCCCCTCCTGCTTAACTCTTTAATAAGCAAACGTAGTGTTTCCTTTTTTTAAAATAAATCATTTTCATCAAAAGGTGACGAACATTGCCGGATGACGGGATGAAAAAAAATTGAAGCCCCGAAACCTAGAAATTTTCGTGTCGCAATTTAAAATATTTTTAGATGAAAATATTAAGCTGAACGTTGTATTGAGCACTTTTTTATAAAAAAAAGTAAACGCGAAAGATCTGTGGATTCTAAATCTGTTCGATCTTTCTCTTCATTTGTGTATATATATATGTATATATATATATATATATATATATATATATATATATATATATATATATATATATATATATATATATATATATATATATGTATATATATATATATATATATGTATATATATATATATATATATATATATATATATATATATATATGTATATATATATATATATATATATATATATATATATATATATATATATATATATATATATATATATATATATATATATATATATATATATATATATATATATATATATATATATGTGTATATATATATATATATATATATATATATATGTATATATATATATATATGTATATATATGTATATATGTGTGTATGTATATATATATATATATATATATATATATATGTATGTATATATATGTATGTATATATATATATATATATATATATATGTATATATATATATATATATATATATATATATATATATATATATATATATATATATATATATATATGTATATATATATATATATATATACATATATATATATATATATATATATATATATATATATATATATATATATATATATATATATATATATATATATATATATTTAATTTCTGGTCGAAACTAGTCGAGCAATCTAAATGGAATAATAATAATAATAAAAAACGAAAGAATATTAATCTACAACCCAGTGTGTCTAATGATTTTAATTTTTTAATTTTTAATTTTCTTATTGTTCAAAATATAATCATGAATAATGGACACGGGACTGAACCAAATGCCGAGGACATAACACCAACAGAACCAATAAACACAGAATTATTGGCTATCCGCATGAATAGAGCAACCAACAAATTAGCCAGGTATGAATCACACCGGGAATATATTGGGATATGCCTGAAGGATCGATTAGTACCAACAAATTTCAGGATTGATTTAGAACCTTCTATAGGTAACCACAATGACGCGTTTCTAGCATCATGGAACCGTAAATTAGAAGACTTCTGCAGGGAACTCATGCAGGACACCATGCAGTTCTGCCAAGAAAACATAACAGCAACAATAGCAGAAATTAACCTGCTCGATGAGAAAATAAAAAAACAAACGGACACGGAAGAATATACCAACATCAAGAATGCCATAAAAGCTCACACAGACCAAACAGTGAGGGAACTACAAAAAACAAAAACTGAAAAACAAAGGAAATTAAGATGGAATATTTCCTCCAGACAGAGGAACAAAAAGAAATGAAGCCAAACTCTGAAAAAGTGAACGACCATATCCAAAAGAAAACAACAAAACACCGCCACCCACACAACCAATGCAAACACAAAACAGACCAAATAAGTACACCACAGACAAACAGCAGCACCACAACCAACAATAACAACACCGCCACCATCAACAATAGCTAGAACTTCAATACAAACACACACAAAAAACAAACCACTAACACACGGACATCCTTAGGGTGCCGTACAAACATACACAAACCAAAACACAGCAGCCCTTCTACAGAACGCATAACTCCATTAGACATCCCAGACCACCTAGATTAGCCCCTAGTAGACAGTCAACAACAGACACACCCAACCTTAAAAAAACAGAATAAACCCCCAACCAGGACACCTGGGTGGGGGTATAACATCTAATAGGAGATGATGCAAGCTTTCGAGCTTTTACAAAAGAACTTCGCCATGCTTGCAAATTCAAACTTGACCCATACGGGCGAGTTATTAATTTGAGTAACAATAAATTTTCACTCAATACACTCAGGGTATTAAATAAAGGACTAAGCTTTTGCCCTAGTCCCCCAAGGTTGGATAAAGACACCTTGGCAAAGGACCTGAAATCCTTCTTCAGAAGAATACGGTTAAAAGCCCACTATGGGGAAAATGATCATACACCTTCTATACTTGAGACATTAAAAGAGAAGGATACTACCTACACCCCACAAAACACAGACATTACTATACAGACATTCGAACTAGCCGTAACAAATGACATAAAGAAAACAATAGCACGTAAGCTGTCGCGTGACAATATGACTGAAGGAGAACGTATAGCCCTCGATACACTGACACATAGGGATGACGTAATCATAACACAGGCTGACAAAGGGGATGCGACAGTGATCTGGGGAATCGAAGAATACGTTAAAGAGGCCAACAAACAGCTAGCCGACAAAGAAACCTACAAAAAGCATACCGACAGATCCCTTCCAGAATACCAAAAAGAATTAACTAGCTCACTAAACAATGCTTCGCAACAATCTAATCGACAAGGAAACATGCACAACACTTACACCCACAAACATTACACCTGCCCGCTTCTATCTCCTTCCTAAAATACACAAAAGCAACAATCCAGGAAGGCCGGTTATTTCATCGTTCAACTGCCACGACAAAAATTTCCAAATACATAGACCATTACATACAACCGCTAGCTAAGGAAGTAAAATCCTACATCAGACACACAACAGATCTACTGAACAAAATTAATCACATACAAACAGTACCAGAAAGCTATTCTAGTGACTATGGACGTTAGGTCACTATATTCAAACATTAAAAACATCGAAGGGCTGGCCGCCCTTCAGGAAGCACTTACTAAAAAGAAGAAAACAGGACCGCCCCACAGAAGTCATCATAAAACTCATGGAGCATGTCCTTACATTGAATACTTTCAACTTCAATGGAGCACACTACCTTCAAATAAGAGGTTGTGCCATGGGCACCATTGCAGCTCCATCATATGCTACAATATTCATGGGAAAATTGAAGAAACCCATATCTATCCAATCATTGGTAGCGACTGCGTATTCTATGCCAAGATATATCGATGATATATTCTTTGTATACACGGGTAGTGATGACAAAACTTACCCAATTCCTTATGACCTAAACACAGTGCACGACTCAATTAAGTTTGAATATGAAAATCCACAACATCAGTAACATTTTTAGACACCCGCATTTACATAGATGAAAACAGGAAACTACAAACGACACTACACACTAAAATCACAGACACCCACAACTATTTACACTTTAAGTCTTCTCACCCTAAACACCTCAAAGAGAACCTTCCCTATTCACAAGCACTTAGACTCAGAAGGATATGTTCCAACAATGAAGAATTAAATAAACACATTGAAAATCTGGAGCATCAATTCACAACACGTGGCTATAAACAACACCTAATCAGGGAACAAATAAATAAAGCAATTTCCACACCTAGAAGACACCCTAATAACAAGATTAAAAATAAATCTAGCCGCATCCCTCTAGTAACCAATTTCAATCACTCTGCCTCCACTATCCCAAATAATCAAACGTCGCTGGGAAATACTACATCTCAAACCAGACCTAAAAAAACTGCTTAAGGAACCCGGCCTTCTTGCATATCGTAGACCTAAGAACCTAAAAGAAATCATAGGTAGTAACCACATTTCAGGGGACAAGGTAATCCGTAAGAAACTGAGAACAAAACAACAGGATTTTCCCAACCATGTAACAAATAAAAAAAGTTTATGTTGCAACCATATTAAAACACGAATTCATTCACTAGCTCAATCACTAAATCTACTTTCAAAATCTACCACGATTCTAACTGTAGAAGTCAAAACATAATTTACCTCCTAGAATGCACACTATGCCAGAAACAATATGTAGGAAAATCTGAATGGCCTTTAACTACAGAATTAATAATTATCGTAAGCGAATTAAATCGACTCCCTATGAACAGTTATTACCTGTAGAACAACATTTCCGCCTAGAAAAACACGATTTCAAAACCCATGCCAGATTCACTATAATTGAGAGAATAGAAAAGTTCAGAGCAGATAACATTAGAAAGATTTTAGAGTCCCATGAAAATAAGTGGATACAACGTCTAAAAAAACACAATACCCAGCCGGGCTAAATCATAAATTTAACAACATATAATAGTAACAATCAACAAATCAAAACCTACCCACATTTCTCACCCACACAAGACAGACATGCTTAGGAGGAATGGAGGCCTCACACTTATACACTCACCCACACGATTATACACACGTACGCACACATCATACTCACTCACTCCCTAATGAGCCAAATGATAACACACACACCTACAGCAATACACACGCTTACATATCATACTCACTCACTCCCTAAGAACCAAATAACACACACACAAACACTAAACAGAGACACATCCCCTCACCAGGTCCAATAAAACTGTCAAACTGACCAGAGAATTCAGGATAAAATGTATCCATCCAGTTCTTATCTCAAATAACAACTTAAAAGAGACTGTTTGACCAACACAAGGAATGTTAAAAGATTCATGTGAAAAAGATAAAAAAAAAAAAAACATGAAACTATAGACAAAAGTTCATTTTTCTCCAACAAAAGACATTCATTTCTGTAGTTCCTTGCCAACAGCAAGCAGAAATATTTCCTACCCGATGATGGCCATTTCGGTCGAAACTAGTCGAGGAATCTAAATGGAATAATAATAATAAAAAAAAAACGAAAGAATATTAATCTACAACCCAGTGTGTCTAATGATTTTCATTTTTTAATTTTTAATTTTTAATTTTCTTATTGTTCAAAAAAATATATATATATATATATATATATATATATATATGAAAATTTCTCCGATTTAACCAGTAGAGAAGACAATATTTATGAATAAAAATGACTATAGGAAAACTGGTAATTGCTGACGTTTCGTCAATGTGGACTTTATCAAAGCAAAATACGAAAAAAATTAATAAAAAATTTTTTTTTTTCGTATTTTGCTTTGATAAAGTCCACATTGGACGAAACGCGTCAGCAATTACCAGTTTTATTTATTGTCATTTTATTCATATATATATATATATATATATATATATATATAGTTTTTATTTATCGTTATATTATTCATTGATTCACTTTTCCAAATTCCAATTATTCTTAATCACTAATTAATAAAACTATGGAAAAAATTTTCCAAGTTCATTTCTATTGATTGACGATGTAACAAAAATTCTTGGTGAATTTTACTTTTTTTAGAAGGATTCTGAAATTTATTGGAACAGTCACAGAACCCGCATAAAATCATTTTTGAAAAAGAAATTTTTTAAAAATTAAAGACAAAAATAAATTGTGATTGATCAATCACAGACAAATGAAAAATTCATATTATCGACAACCTGTAAAAATGGGAGTAACTTGTTCGCATGATAAATGTCCCTTAAAGAAAGAAGATTGTCTAAAAGAGTAATGGTACTAGCAATGAAGACACAGTAATGAAATGCAAATACATTTTTGTGTCATTAGTTTTATAAATTACTTGGTGAAAGAAAAATGCAGTGAAAATTATTTGAATTATTTGACAAGCTTTGCGAATGTGTTATGCAAAATAATTTAAAGATATTTTTTGTTTTCTCTTTTTTAAAATAGCAGCGAATAAATCAGTCATCGAACAATATGACCACTTCTATGTGAACCTTTGATTTCCTTGGTCAAATAATATCGTGTAGTCACCATATTTGTATTAAATATTTTGCTGCTTTCATTCATAAACAATAAAATTCAGTTAGGGTAATATATCATTATCGACATCGAACTAAGAATTGAATAGCCCAAACAAATAGATTTCCTGACGGGTGAAAGTTCAAGACGTTTACCCCAAAATGAAACTTAAAAGCAATAAAAGTGTAGGGTACTTAAAAATCTTTAGACGTGAAAACATTGATAAATAAATGATTAATTCAATAACAGAAAATTTCATCAATTCATCACTTCAAAACAATTGTAACGGCTTGCGACCTCTGGTGTAAAATTGATTCATTTTATTGCTTGACTGTTGACATCTTTCTTTCTTTCTTTTGGCCTACTGACTACGGCTAGTGACATCATTCTATAGAATAATATTTCCATTATACATTTAAAATATCAGACTAAATATCTGCAATATCTTTTCCACCACCTCTCTACTTTCTCACATTTTCTATCTACTCTCTCCCTCTCACTTACCTCTCTCTCTCTTTCTCTCTCTCTACCCACTAATGAGTGTGGAAAGACTATGTCAACTACAGAATTATTCAAAACACTTTCTAGAACCTTAATTAACCTTGAAAATGTTTCTGCGTATGTTATAACCTAAACAAAGTTACTGAATAGAATAATCACACGAAGGTGAGTAATGAACGATAATACTTAGCACAAGAAAAACGCATATAAGATTCGCCAGCGGCGCGTAGAAGAAGTAGTCAGCATCTAGAAGTGAGTCCAGTGAATTCCACAATCTCCAATTGCAGGCCAACATACAGTATTTACTACTGTATTTATGTGAATGGGAACATATCCATTATCGTCCGTAGATATACTACAACAGTGTACAACTAATGCACTGGATAAATTATTAAGTAGGAAATTTTTCTGTGTTCTTAAGTATGTTGTACTTTTTTAAAAACTTTCTAGAGGTTTCACTTATATAGTTAATGGAACAACTGTTATATTTTTTTTATATATGCCTGCTTCAGAATTATTGTTTTTATAGATACTTTTGTTCTAATCATTTATATAAAAATTTTGGATGTAGTCGCAATTAATCTAATGTTAACATAGTATATATTATTTTGAATAGTAGATGTTATGTTAAAGATAGTATGTTTTATCGAATTCATTATTGCTATTATTATTTTATTTTTGATACTGTAAATTTTGTAAATAATGCTTCTAGCATTATGCATAAAATAATAACGATAATCGAGGTTTTTTAATGCATTTTAAATATAAAAATTTTCTTCATATAGATATTGATGGCTGCAGATTCTCAGTGCTCTTAAATAAAAATCCTATAATTACTGATTCTCTCTCTCTCTTTCTTTCTTTCTTTCTTTCTTTCTTTCCGTCTTTCTTTCCCTTTCATAATACACAGGAACGAACCTGACTATACCTTTAATCTTACAAATGTCAAACTAATTAAAAAAGAACATACTTCCTTGCCTCGGAAGTACTGTATTAGTGTCTACTAATAACAATATTACCAATTATAAACACAGGTTAAAAACATTGTATTGTGTCACCAGCCTTTACTGAATCCATTCACAAAGAATCTAGCGTATGTTTATCTAAAGCAAACGGTATGAACGTAAAAGACATTACCAAATCAACATGCAAAAAAAAACGAAAATATAATGTCTGCTAGACACACACACACACACACACATATACACACACACACACACACTTACGGATATACCTTATTATCTGATTCCCACATAGACAAAGTAAAATTATTATAGACTTACATATAAAAAGGAATATTTGCGGCTTTTCAGTTAGGCTCGGAATCTCTTCATTTCTTGAAACTTCGAAAGGACGCGTGACTTTGTGGTTTCAAACTTATTCTTTTTCATCGTTGCTGCTACACTCTCATGAATCATGAGAGCGTAGCAGTAACACTGAGAGCTTTTTTTTTTTTTAAAGCTTTTCACCCCAAGCAAGGCGAGGTGCCACTAGCACGCAAGGGGTTACAGAGAGTGGGAGCAAGAGTAAAGATGCGTGATAGAGGAAAGGGTGAAGAGAACGACGGGGGAAGTAGATCAAGGCATTTGGAGATGTCAATTGACATTGCTTTTGAATATTTGGAGATTATAGTTATCAAGGAAGCATGTAAGAGGAAGGTTCCATAGATGCGAGAGATGAAGCTATTGAAGTAGAAGAGACGACTACATTTAACCGTTTCGACAAAACAAGGAAAAATTTAGAACAGGAACTTTTAGGTAGATTAGCAATTACTCGTCTGATATTGCATGATATTTCTTTAAGTGGGAGGCATTCCTCAGAAGCTGAGCGAACACCTCAAGTTACGGATAGCCTGTTAATAATTTGATCAAACATGCAACTTTGGTTAGGCAACAAAATAGAGGAACAATTAAAAATTTGGTTTAATTTCATAAACCCCATTTTATACCCATGGTTTTAAAACTTACGTTCATTTATTTTCACCATGTATAATGAAAAGAAGCAAGTTCCTTAAATTTAACTAAATAGAAAAAAGTAAACTAAATGAGAAACGAATTTTAAACTATCACTGCTGATAATGCAAGACTCAACGAGCGATTGAGTTCTCTGAGTGACTGTGGGGTTTATGACAAAATAAATACGCAAAAATTCGCCTTTCTCTCTGCTGGTCGTTGATGGCCTAGAGGTTAGCATCTCAGACTAATACCCGGCCTGAAGCGATTGGATGTCTAGACACAATGATGAGCTGCGATATGGCGAAACAGTCTGTCTGTGGATGACTTATATATATATATATATATATATATATATATATATATATATATATATATAATGGGTGTTTTATGATAATAATCTACTTTTTTAAGGTGTGCTATAATTAAGCAGAAAAGTTCTCAGTATCAGCCATAAAGCGCATGTAAATATAATGGGACACACAGAGGTCAACACCGAGAAGCGATAGTCTGTATCAAGCTTGAGCGCAATCATAATGGGCTGAAGATTGTGCACAAGCACACGCATATATATATATATATATATATATATATATATATATATATATATATATATGTTAAAGTGGACACTAAAGTGATCACCCAGAGCTATAAGTAAATATTAGTGAATATATATAATATCTAACGTTAATAGCACGACTTGGAGTTTCATGCAGTTATTGTAATCTTTAAGTGCAAATATATTCTGACGGTTAATTTGCGTTCTCGTGGTGATGATTAAAATTTTTGTGTTAAAATTTATTTAATTAATGATTGTAGCCTAAAATATTAGAATTAACTACTAATAGTTTATATCATTTAAATTCATAAGTTCCAAAGGCGAAGAAATAAAAAAATAAAATATTCAACAAAAATTAAATTATTTGAATTTCAATTTGGATTCAAAGATAAACAAAGTATTAATTGGGGTAACTTTCATTTTTACAAAAATATTAAAGTAATATCAAATAAGAAAATTAATACTCGGGATAGAAATATAATGTAAAGTTGCAAATAAAAATAAAATGAAATCAAAAAATTAATAGGTTGCCGCGATCTAACTAATGTGTTTGGAACTTAGCCTTGTACTTATGAGGTAAAATTATATAAACACACGTTATAAATAAATAGAATACAATATTAGATTACATTTAAAAGAAATGTTATAAATGATTGGTTCGAAGAATATTAAAGTTATAGCATATTATAATATTCGTGTAATCTATTTTGTAATCTCTTTTAATATGGGTCGATTAAGTATAGCAGGTGCTTGGATTTGTGTATATATGGAGACATTAATTCGAACCTCGTGTTCAGCAGGTTAGGGTAATTTAAGTGTTTTAATATAATAAGCTTCTCCAACAAACACAGGTTACATCTGTCTCCATTTCCGTTTTATGGCTTAGCATTCACGATTATTTACAGCTAATGGTTGGGTTCTGGTGGTAGTTTTTAATTCGCCAAACATACTTAGAAAATGATATTCAATTTTATGTTTTTACTATTTCTCAATGTCATTTTGTGGTGGTAGAAACGCGATTTCCAGCTATTCTTAATGGATCCATAGTAATATCTAAGATCATCGCCTGAATCAATCTTAGCTCTATATATCATGCCTTCAGTCATGCCCTGGCCGTTTAATGGAGAGGTTACGTTTTTATAGCAGTTGCATTGGCTTTTTGTTGTGTTATTTTTAGTGTTTTGTTTAGGAGATTATTTTTATGCTGGGATATGCAATTATCTATATTTCTTGTACAGCTATAACTTACCTTGATGCTGTTTTTACTGAAAATATTTTTTAGTGTTGGAGAATGACCAAAAGGTTTGTTAATTAAATTCAGTAAAATTCTACCTACATTGGTTTTGACATTACAGTGGTATGGCAGGTTGAATCATATTATGTCCCGTTTGTGTTGTTTTAGCTTATTTTTTTTTTATATTTTTGTTGTTATTTGGAAATATATACTCTAATTTCACATTATAGTTGATGCATTCCAGCGCTTTCAACGGTTGATTGTATTTTCAACTGAAGATTGCAGCAACTGCCTGAAACGGAGTCGTGCGATCGACGTCATATATTATGTATATTCACCAGTATATATATATATATATATATATATATATATATATATATATATATATATATATTAAAGACATTTTTATGTTTAACGTTCTTTTTATAGATACAAGTATTTAAGTAAATGCTCTGTTTATAATAAACTGTATTAAATAACATTTACCGGCCTGAATATCCGAGAAATTTTCATAGAAAATATTCGTCCTTTGACAGGATTCGTAGCTGCATCCTATACGGGACAGTCATTTAGCTTGACGTGCCTAACCTCTCGGCCACAAAGGATCGTTCGGTTGGCAAGGTCGAATTTACTGCTTATAAACTTCAATCTTTCATGAATCTCGTCAAGCTAAATGACGGTTCCGTATAGGATACACGTTCGAATCCTGTCAAAGGACGAATATTTTCTATGAAAATTTCTCGGACATTCAGGCCAGTAAATGTTATTTAATACAGTTTATTATAAACAGAGCATTTACTTAAATACTTGTATCTATAAAAAGAATGTTAAATATAAAAAAATGTCTTTAATAAATTGTCGGACTTTGTCCATTTCTTAATATATATATATATATATATATATATAGATAGATAGATAGATAGATAGATAGATAGATACATAGATAGATACATAGATAGATAGATAGAGAGATAGATAGTGTCCAATGCTGATCTCACCAAAATGCAACATTGGTGTAATTGAGATTTTTCTGATGCAGTCACAACTTCAACGGTCTGCTCATATTGCAAGGAGAAGTGACAGCAGAATAC
Source organism: Acanthosepion pharaonis (assembly GCA_903632075.3). Lineage (NCBI taxonomy): Eukaryota > Metazoa > Mollusca > Cephalopoda > Sepiida > Sepiidae > Acanthosepion > Acanthosepion pharaonis. Next base: position 3,891,735 of record CAHIKZ030004677.1, read on the forward strand.
CTGTGGTCTTCATGTATAACCAGCTTGACAATAGACAAAGAACTGTTGAACGGCCCTTGTGTAAAGACAAGCTGTCAGCTGTCAATATGCCTTATACTAACTTCGAGCTAGTTTCCCTGGATAGAAATAACTGAAAATATTTTGAGGTTGTCGGATCCACATATGTCAAAATCAACGAGAGAGTTCATCATAATATATATATAGGTAACTATACTCGCTTCGAAAAACCTTCGAATTTTTGAATTGCCAGTAATCAAATCAATCTCGAAGGAATAAAAGATTTCAAAAAAAGAAAGAGCTAGAAACATGAAAGTCTGTCGAAAAATCGCACAGATACAGGTTCAAAGCCCAAAGAAAAAACCCCGACACTAGTAAGCAACTAACTAGAGCTCAATACAATCGTAGAGCAGACCTAGATAAACCTAGTGAGCCAGACAAACCTACCCAGGTTTCACCTAAGCGGATCGTCAGGGAAAGCTGATTTATCTATCTATTATCTATCTATCTATCTATCTATATATATATATATATATATATATATATATATATATATATATATTCATTTATTTAGTCTAATTATGGCGCAAAATCTGATTAGGCCTAGCGTATTTTAAAAATATGCTCAAAGCCTAAACTGCAGACCAATAAAAAGAACGTTACTTTAACAAAAAATATAAATGGGTTATGCTCATAATAGGAGGACATGGCCGAGTGATTAGAAAGTTCACTTTCTGGATTTAGTCCCGGTGGATTTGTCAGGAGTTGACTTCGTTATGTTATTATGCGGCACATTTAGAAATCAGTACAATAGGTTGAACCAAGCCTTTAGAGTGAAATTGGATAGACGGGACTATTTGGGAGCCGTCAAAGATTGTGCTTGTACAAAGTCAAAAGTCGTCGCAAACGAAAGTTTTGATGTATTGATCATTTTCAGACTGTTTATCATATCAAATAACGAAATATCTTCGAGAAAGAGTAACCGAGGTCTGCTCATCATCATTGCAGTATAAACGACATATTCTAAGTGCCTGAGCAGGCGTCTGCAACAGAGATTAGCTAACCAACCTAGCAGACATTTATATTCAAATACCAGTGGCTATTATATATATATATATATGCGTTTGTATATATATATATATATATATCATCTTCATCATCTTGCGGCCTCAGCCGAGATTGAACTCACTAATACTTTGATTGGTGTAGTTCATAATCTTGTCAAGTAGCTGAATTCTTGATGCTTAGCTAGGGCTATCAAGGGTGTTTTTATCGTGACACCATCACTAAATGGATTGCCAACCAAGGCTCAGAGAGACTCCATTCACCCTCCTCTAAAAGCAGGTTTGAATTCAGAGTTTTCCTTCTCCTAGACCAGTTGCCATCCAAGGCTATAGAACCCAGTCTGTCCTGCAGAACCTAGTCTGTCCTGCATATATATATATATATATATATATATATATATATATATATATATATATATATATATATATATATATAAATAATTATTTATTTAAAAAAATCACTACAAAATAGCCATTTTGTTTTAACACCTCTGGTGTCTTATCAAGGGATGATGTTGAATTTAGATTGTAGAATAAATGTATACATCAATCATATACTTATATATATATATATATATATATATATATATATATATATATATATATATATATATATATGTTTCGACTATAATATTGGAAAATTTTTACACACTTTATGTCCAGGAAAAGAAAACATTTATACGAATACAAGAATTTTTTTTTTTAAACTTAATCGCTGTAACTTTTAGTCGTCTTTAATGTATAAAAATTTTGCAGAATGAGATAAAGATAGATAGATAGATAGATAGATAGATAGATAGATAGATAGATAGATAGATAGATAGATAACTGCATAGTAATAACTCCTTTGAACGTTTATCGACATGCTGGTCGTATATTAGGTAAATAAACAACCGTTTTTCATTTGTGGGAAGATTTTTGTAATAGTATAAATGTTCAAGATTTTTAATGGTGAACATTGCACCTAATCTTATCCATCAATAAAAGTAAACTGGCACAGAAGAGAGCAGTTAATATGGACGTTGTTTACACTTAATATATGAGATTAAAAAAAGTTATGTGCATTGGAATTATGTACTCGATTTTTAAGCTAAAGCAGCATGAGAAATGTCAACCAAGTGAGGTCAAAGGGAGTATCGCAAATTGTTTGACCGTACAAAGAGGTTTATTTTTATCGAATTCATTATCATTATTATTATTAACAACGTTTTTGCTATTGTAAGTTTTGTACTCTATGCTTCTAGCATTATGTACTAGAAATATTCAGAGACTACAGGGTGCCCAGTAAAATGGTGGAAAATATATTATCACTGTTTTATCTTCCAGGAATAACTGTGAACCAACTGAGGTCAAAGGAATATCGCAAATTGTTTGTCCGTACACAGATATTTATTTTTATCGAATTTATTATTATTATTATTATTATTATTATTATTATTATTATTATCATATGTGTATGTTATGCTTTTATCCTATAGTGCCGGGTCTAAATTATGGTTCTTTTGCTCGATAGGAGAATTGTCATTTAACTGATAGCGCTTTTCATAGTATATGGGTTGTTCCTAGTAGAGGGAACTTCTGAGCAACTTGTTTGTTGATGGGACACGGTTAGAAAATTGTTCATTCATTTTCTCCCGATGCTCAGAGCTCCAATTACTACTGGTAAAGTTTTAGTTTACATTCGCTACATCCTGTTAATCTCGATTTCCAGGTCCTGGTATTTGGACAATGTCTCGATAATTTTCATGGAGGTATTTCTCTCAGATGGTACTGCTCTGTCAATAAGCAGACACTTCCTGAATTTCTTGTCTTTTATGATAATATCAGGTCTGATGGCTTTTATTTCCCTGTCAGTTTGAATTGACATCTCTCAGAGGATAGTTACATTGTTATTTTGGGTAAATGTGTATGGCTGGTGGTCATACCATCTTTTAGTGGTTTCGATTTTCTGCTTCTTACATATCTTTTAGTGCATATATGTCGCTACATTGTTATGTTTGTGGGTATATTCATTTTTGCTACATCCGGACATCCTAAAATAATATGGTTGACAGTTTCGTCATATTTTCCGCAGATCGTGCATTTCGGTTTAGTTCTATCCTTGATTATGTGACGGTGATAGGATTTGGTTACGAGGCTTTTGTCCTGAGCTGCAATAATTAGGCCTTCTGTCTCAGTTTTTAAGCCGCTGCTTTTCAACCACTGATGTGCTTTCTGTTGACCCACATCTGCTTCTTTCGTTCCTTTTAGGTATTTGCCATGCAACGTCTTGTCCTCACAGTTTTTCTTTTCACAATTTCATTTGTCCAAGATGTTTTGCGTTCTGTTTTATTCGTTTGGCGTAGATGGTATTCGCTTCGTTTTTTTGTTAGTAGGGTTTCAGATATATTACGCTGTTTCTTGAAGAGTGAAGCTTTTTTTCTTGGTGGAGTGTATTTGGTGTTTTATTGTTTGTAGGAGAGGGCCATTGGTTTTTTTTTTGGGGGGGTAGGTATGCTTCCAATCCGATTGTTGTACTTTATACAGTTAATGCAAGTTGGATTAAAACTGGCCTTCCTAAAGCTCTTGGTACGTACAGCCTATCAACATCTGATTTCGGGCAGTGCATCTTCATTTAGGTAAGCATTTTTCTGGTCTTGCCGTCCAGTCATTTAATGTCATTCAACTTCAATTGAATAATGTTGAAGCTATATGTTACTATAGGTATTGCTAAAGTGTTGATAGCCTTCATTTTATTGGTCCCATTAAGTTCGCTTTTTGTATCAAACGCATTCGCCTATTATATTCTTTTCGGATCTTTTTCTCCATATTTGAATGTTGTATTCCGTCTCCTTCATTAATTCCTAAGTATTTGTATGTACCACCTTGGTCTAGTTCCTTAGTCTTGTTGCTGATATTAAGGTCTACATCTGTAGTTTTCGTTAGCTTAGCGCCTTTAAAAGTGGCTTGGGCACATTTGTCGATTCCGAACCCCATCTTAATGTCTTCGCTGAAGCATTTGACAATGGTGAGTACGTTTTTCAGCTGGGTGTCATCCTTGGCAAACGTTTTAAGAGCATCAATATAGAACAAGTGATTCAGTTTGAAATTCTGTGACTTGTATCCGTAGCTACTGATTTTCAGTAATCAGCTGAGTGGCGCTAATGCAAGACAGAAGAGTAGTGCTGAAAATGAATCACCTTAGAATATCCTGCTTTTGATGTTGATTAGTATCGATGTTAATTAGCTGTTTTTGTAGTTTAGGTTTAGTGTAGTCTTCTACTTTTTCATGGTCTCCATTATGAATTTGACAGTCGTAGTGCATACTCTGTATATTTTTAGGCTCTTCTATATTTATGAGTGTGTTACACTGTCGGACGCCTTTCTGTAGTCAATCCATGCTATCACTAAGTTTATTTTCCTTGTCTTCACATCTTCCAATATTGTTTTTTTGATAATTAGTTGTTTCTTGTGCCCATAACTCCCTCTTTTATATCTCTTCTGTTCTACTGGGAGTAAATTGTTTTTTTTTTCTCTCAAGGAAGTTGTATGTCCTCTCGGTTATGATAGAAGTAAGGGTTTTGTACATTGTTGGTAGGCAGGTGATGGGCCTGTAGTTCTTCGGGTTCTGCGTCTCTGCTGTTTTGGGGGAGTAAATATCTTACTCCCCACGTGAGCCATTTGGGGCGTTTTTCTGGATTTATGATTATATAATTGTATGCACTCGCGAGGTCTTAACAGGTGTTAGATAGGATTTTACAGTCAAAAATTGGCTATTCGGTTTATTCCTGGTACTTTCCAGTTTTTTTGTCTTGCAGATGGCGGCGGTTGTTTCAGTAATATTGACATCCGTCCATTTTTCGGCAATTTGTATGTGCGTGTTGTTCTTGTTGCTAGCATTTTCATTGTGCATTTTTCAGTTTTCCTACATCTTACACCAGAACTCCTTGACTTGTTGGATATTAAGAGGGTCAATTTATCTCTCTTATTATTTTCCCAGTTCTCGATAGAGTTTCTTGGCATCTTCTTTGAAGATCATACTTTATAGCGCCTGATTCTTTGTGCCTTCGGTTGAATTTGTTGTTTCAGTTTCTCTTTAACTTTTGGTAGGTCAGATTATTACAACTGCTTTCTATTTGTTCCTCTACATGTGTCTCCTCTGGGTTGTTGACACTTACCCCCTCGATGTTAACATATAATCTATTTTTGATATTTTTTCTGGCGCTTTCGAGTTCTATGTCATGTATTTTTTTTCCTGATAATGTGGTACCTGGCATTGGCTAGGTTGTTGGCATCGAGGTTTAGTCTGTTTGAGGAATATTTTCCTTGCCATCTGCGGTTTGGTCGTTGTTGTTGTCGGATTTATCGTAGCAGTATAAATTGCTATCATTACTTCAATATACTCTTCCCTAGACCATTCATTTGTTGTTCTTTTTGTAGGGATTTTTTTATGCATAGAGAGAGTCTCTGTGAGGACTGTGCTAGGTGTTGTTTTCCTCTAGTTTTCGTTGGGTGGCGTTTGTTTCATTTGTATACTTTTAGATTCCAGTCCGGTTCCTCACTGGGGATCATGGTCCTTGTTGACCCGCGTGACGACCGATGCGGATTAGCAATATTTTTCGTTGCGTTAGCATTATAATTAGTTTGTATTTACCAATACATGGGGGCTGGTTCGTGAGCGCCAGAGAATGTCCATACCATAATTCAGGGCCCCAGACCATCTCTTGCAATTTTATTATTATTATTATTATTATTATTATTATTATTTTCTTTGATTTCTGGCGTTTATACATTTCTTTCCGGGTCTCGCCCAGGGACCTAAGGTTAGAAATGGCATCATGACACTTTCCACTGACAAAAAAAAAAAAATTACATGGATAAAGCCATTCGTAACGTGTGGGCTGTACTTGTCAGAACATTTTTTTGTATCTCCTTGAGGCATGGACTTCCAGGAATCCCTTCAATTAGTCTACTTCAATCTTTTCCAACCAGTTCTAGGGCTCCAACTACAACAGGGATTGTTGATGTTCCCATATGCCACATTTTCGAGATTTGTATTTCAAGGTCCTTGTATTTTGACAACTTTTTGAATATCTTCAAAGATACATTGCAGTCAGCAGGGACTGCCATATCAAAAAGGAGGCACCGTTTTTGTTTGTGGTCTTTAATAACAATATCTGGGCGGTTGGCTTTGATTGTTCTGTCAGTGTGTATTGTGTAGTTCCATAGAATTGTAACAAGTCCTATCTCCGTAACCGGGTCTGGTTGGTGTTCATACCAGTTTCTTTATTATTATTATTATTATTAACCTTTTTGCCATTTTAAATTTTGTATTCAAATTTAAACATATTTTTAACCTTTATTATTGTTGTTGTTAATAATGTTATTAATTTTTATACTCTTCTTTTTAAAATTAGCACTATATACTAGATATATACTGAGACTACAGGTGTCCAGCAAAAATAGCTGCAAATGTGCTATCACTGTTTTATCTTCCACGAATATTTGACCTTGAATAACTTTGAATAAAATTCTTGAAAATCGTGACCTTGAATAATCATTCGACTCTTCTTGATTACTTAACTCTAATTGGTTCCTTTATGATTGATTAGTTGCTGCCCGATCTTTTGGCTCGTCATTTGAAGGTTATTTGCAGAAACATTTCGTCTTTCTCCCCGCTTCTTCTAGTATGATTAAACAACGCACTGATTTTGAAGGTCAAGTTCGTAATTTTCAAAGGAGAACATCTGATGTGGGGATTGACGAAATGTGCAGACCTTCTTCCTGATTTTTCAGGTACATCAATCGTGACCAATTTTCAACGGTAATCTCACGTCTTTCTGAATTTAACATATTTTTACCGGGCACTATGTAGGCATGAGCTAATATTTTAAAGCATTTTAACTCGATTGAAGTGTAAAGGAAACTATATTGTGTTATTTTTATAGGGAGATTTTATTAATTATGCGTTGTTGCGCTTAATAAGAATTCGACTTTAGGCTATGACACTTTTACCTTGTTTAAAATTTCCCTGCCTCAACCAATTATTAAAATGTAGGCGAGTTTATTTGCAATGCATGTGAATGAACTTCAAATTTTCAATGACAGCAACAACAAAAGCTGACACAGATACCTTGCCAATTTTGAAATATTTTTGAAAATATTTTTGAAAAAAAATATAAAAATAAAAAAAACCAATTTCACTAATTTTGAAAATTTTGAAAAAAATATGAAAGAAAAATATTTTGCTAACAAAAATTTTGAAATATATTTTGATAATTTTAAAAAAAATATATGAAAGAAAATCCAACTTCACCTTGTAAAAATAACAACAAAAGCTGATACAGATATTTTGCTAATTTGGAAGTTTTTTTGAAAAATATATGAAAGAAAATATAACTTCACCTTGTAAAACTAACAAAAAATCTGACACAGATAGTTTGCTAATTTTGAAATATTTTTTTCAAAATACAGTGTAACCCGGATATAAGAGACCCGGATATAAGAGAGATTTTATTTGGTACCAAATTAGAACCTGTGTTAATGTATATAAAATAGACCAAACGCGGATATAAGAGAAACCCGGATATAAGAGAGATTTTCTCTGGTCCCAAATTAGAGCCTGTGTTAATGTATATAAATTAGACCAAACTCGGATATAAGAGAAACCCTGATATAAAAGACTTCTTTTCCGGTCCCGACAACTCTCTTATATCCGGGTTACACTGTATATGAAAGAATTTCACTTTGTTAAAATAACAAATTTCCATAAAAAATGATAATTACAAAGGCATTAAAATCATTTATTTGCCCTTGAGAAATATCAAATAGCATTACTCGTCAAAATTTCACGGTTGTCTTGTTTGAATTTTCCGATGATCCAAATTCTTAATGCAGTAAATTGAAACAAACAACAATGACGTGATGCTATGAACTTAAGAGATTGCGTCTGCGTTTGTTCATGATTATTTTCTGTATTTTCTGAACGTTTTTATATAAGCTTTTTCTCATCTAACTGTTTTCTCTGCAACAAAAAAACATTTATTTCCAATGACACTGCTGCAGTGTGTTATGGATTGGTAATTAATAAGTTATAATATTTAGGACTTAAATTATCAGTAATGGTAAATATTTAATGGTTTCCTTGTCCGAAGTTTTTGACAAATCCAAATTCTTAATTTAATGATTGACTAATCTCTTTGCGAACATAACAACGATAAAATGTCTACGGAATTTGGTCTGTTGCATCGTTAAATATTTGAACTTCACAACTTTAAAAAATTTTTGCAATAACTAACATAAGTATGAATGCAGGTCATTATTTAAAGAAGTAAGTGGGTACAAATGAAAAGCTTAAAAACTGACAATATTTTCCATTTCAATGAAGCAGCTGTTAAAGGTATTACCTCCTTTATTTTCCCATTTTTTCTCTCTTTCTTTATGTCTGTTATTTCATTCTTTTTTTTTTTTTTAGTATTATGTACTCATTCTTTTCCTCGCGTAAATCAAACAGCGACTCTGATAAATAAATAAATATCAAGGAAAACCGACCTCTCTAGTTTTGGAGGCATTCAGCGCAGATAAACGACTATTCTGAATATATATATATATATATATATATATATATTTATATATATATATATATATATATATATATATATATATATATATATATATATATATATATATATATATATATATATATTATATATATATATATATATATAATATATATATTTATATTATATATATATATATATATATATATATTATATATATATATATATATATATATATATATATATATATATATATATATATATATATATATATATATATATATATATTTATATATATATATATATATATATATATATATATATTATATATATATATATATATATATATATATATATATATATATATATATATATATATATATTATATATATATATATATATATATATATTTATATTATATATATATATATATATATATATATTTATATTATATATATATATATACATATATATATATATATATATACATACATATATATATACATATCATATATGTGTGTGTGTGTGTGTGTGTGTGTGTGTGTGTGTGTGTGTGTGTGTGTGTGTGTCTGTGTGTGTGTGTGTTCAAACTTTATTACATTAGACAGTTCATGTTTGAAATGGAAACCTGATTTCTATTTATTAAATATTGTGTTTTAAGTATATCGGCCAGCGCATTCGAGAAAGAGTGACACAGATTCGATGTCTAAAACACACTTTCCTTACTAAGATTACTCAAATGCGCATGCCGATAGACAGAATATACACCGTATGTTAAATAAAAATTTCCATCTATTCAAAATACGACGCATTCGCCATATTAACGTTTGAAGTAATAAAAATGTCGAATTCTTTTTTTTTAATCAATTAATCCTTTAAATATAATTATAGACTAGCTAAAAAACTGACCTATCGGGCGGCATTTAAGTTAGCTCCTACGAAAGGTTCTTGGTTGAGCCTTTGACCCAACAATGACACTTCATGTATTTAGTACATATTAAATATTCTTTCTAACAATTATCATTTTTCATCTAAACAATGATAAAATTTGTTTATTTGGAACTTATTGCAAAGCTGCATGATAAACAACATTATTAGTATTCACATACACGGTCAGTACAAATTACTTGTTTCCATTCCCAACCCATGCGCAACCAACATAGACCTGACCGTGAGAAAAGCAGTGTTCCATCAGATGAAGTCGAGTTACTTACAATGATTTTCGTTGGGAATTTATTGATTGACATTCCATAGCTCACTCTCACTGGAAACTGAAATCTTTTGAACTCAAAAGGAAGATCTGAAGAAAATAAGGGGATTCTTGGAATTGAACCTTTTTCCTTCTTTCCTGGCCCAGTAAGGATCTCTACTTCCAAGAGATGAGGGAGCATCTTTTTGACAATTAATCTTATTCCATTACAAAGCTTTGGAGGATCCAAATTTCTCAATAGCATACCTAGCACATTTTCTTTTAGTTACAGTTTATAAAAGAATCCAATGAGTTCAGGAACTCTATTGGATAATTCACTGAATACACTTGTTCAAAGATAGTGTCAATGGAAAAGTACATCATGCTTTCTATTTGGAATTTCTTGGCAGTAGGTTTCAGTTGATGCTATCCACAGTTTGATTCTTAGGAGTTAATATGGAGATCTCACAAAGCCAGTTTGAATCTATGAAATGGTCTTTAATGTTTGGATAAACATGATTAATCAAGTCTTTTATACTTGAGGCTAAAACCCCACAACCATTTTGAAGTGTAATATTTCCATCTTTCTATTTCTAATATTTCCATCCATTTTGATAGTTCCATTGACAAGCTGCAACAGCAAATCAACAATTCTTCCTGCTTCAATGTCACCTGTGATTCTCTCATGTTTTTATTTCAGACTGGATCTTTGACCATGGTTCCAGATGTTAAAAGTTTTCAGGCATTGATTTCATCAGCTGGAGTTCCTCTTGCAATGATTGGTAACGCTTATCTAAAATCACCAGAGAGTAGTACAGTGACACCCCACATGATTTGTGAATTCTGTCTAATGCCATTCAGTTTTTGTGCAGGGCCTCAAATTTACGGTTGTGTGTCATGTTGCATTCAACCCAGAAAATGAAGCGTGTCTCTTCCAGTAGGTTAGTCAAGTTGGTTCATCTTTTAATTTTGCAATAGGGGTTTCATTTTAGTTCAAATCCAATGAAAGTTTGAAGGTGCTTTGTGCTGTACGTCCACCAAGCAAGAGGGTAGCAACAATTCCAGATGATGCTACTGCTAGATCTACATTTCTTTGGAGTCTCACTGCAGATAGAAAAGAGTTATCTACAAAAGATTTACCAGTACCTCCAGGTGCATCCATGAATTAAATCCCTCCGTTTTTGTTGTTGTTATGTCATCAAGGTTCTTCTGATACTCTTGTTGTTGATCTTGGTTCAACACAGTGACTCATTTTTTGGAAGACATTGTCACAGTTCCTCTGCGTTGCATCCTGTTTCTCTCAAAATTTCTCTCTTGATTTGTCCAGTTTCTCTGTCTTTGACAGACCAAAATTGCAAAGATCTCTTCGAGCCGTGTTCATTACATTGTCTTCAGTTTCAAAGAGAAGGAAATTAGCAATCTGAGGATTCAAGTCCAATCCTGGATGAGTAATTCTCATTCGATGAAGAATATCTTCACTGAGAACTTCCTGATATTTTCACAAAGAGTAACTGAGTTGGAAATTTCGCAGGTGGAAATCATTGCTGCAAGCAGATCTCTGATTTGTTTTGGAGGATTTGTTGCAACTGCTTCCTCCAGAGTCATATTCCAATGATGATGATCCTTTGTAAGGCAAATATCGATACATGCATGTCTGTAAGTTTCTTTGACAACTCCATCAATTGTTCTTAACTCTGGAAATGATGTTGCGCCTCTTAAGTGATGAAGAAACTGTCTGAGAAAGATGCATTCAGGGTTTCTTTTTAATTCTGCGCAAAAAAGGTGCATGAAAGAAAAAATTAGAAATAGCAATGGAAATGATCGTGGTAACAGTTTTATTAATCGTTTCCTGATGAGGAAACATTTGGTATCCATTGACCAAGTAACCTTTACTATTCTCGGGTGAATTTTGTAAAATATTTCTCCTAAAACAATTTTTCATGAAAATGTATTTTTCAAGTTCATTTGCTATTATTGCACTTTCCAGTTTTATGGCAGTATTCTTCATAACCTTTTGTCTGAATTAGTGTGGAATGTCAGTATCTTGATTATGTCAGTATTTTCTCTTTCATTTATATTCGATCCATTAAAGACGGTGCTGCTGTTGAAAGTTCTCAAGTGTTGCGCTTTCTATTATTTGATACAGTTCTTTGTTTGTGATTCTGTAGCGCCAATACACAAAAATCCATAGTCTTAACGCTGAAATTCCTAGGACAAAACCAATATATATATATATATATATATATATATATATATATATATATATAATCAGATATGAACCTGACCAGTGTTTGCGTATAGGTTCTGGTATATACCCAACAAATGTTTACCTATAAATCCGACCACTTACATTCGACATTAAATAAACAAACGTGCATTGATATAAATTGATAATTAATCTCACTTAACCTAACCTAAATATATAAGCCTTGAACCAGTGATCTTAACGACTGGTGGTATACAGCTGACAGTTTCGATATTTCTGAACGTGTTTGGCGCTATGAATGACGTCTATATGAAAGTCTCCATCTGACAATTCTAAGAAAGAAAGAAAGAAAGAAAGAAAGAAAGTACATATAGATTGAAGAAGGAAGGAAAAAAGAAAGAAAGAAAGTATGAAAAGTCAATAATTTTGGCAAAGAAAAAAGTTAATAATTTGGCAAAGAAATAAAGATAAAGGAAAGAATGAATGAAAGAAAGAAAGAAAAGTCAATAATTTTGTCAGAGAAAGAAAAAGAAAGAAAGAAAGAAAATCGATTAATTTTGGTAAAGAAAGATAAAAGAAAGAAAGAAAGAAAGAAAGAAAAAAAAGAAAGAAAAGTCAATAATTTTGGTAAAGAAAAAAGAAAGGAAGAACTGTCAATAATTTTGCCAAAGAAAGATAAAAGAAAGAAAGAAAGAACTGTCAATAATTTTGCCAAAGAAAGATAAAAGAAAGAAAAGTCAATAATTTTGGCAAAGAAGGAAAGAAAAAAGAAAGAAATTAGGTAAAGTCAATAATTTTATCAAAGAACGAAAGAACGAAAATTAACAAGTACAAAAATTGCGTAAAAAGTAAATGAATGTATATAATTATATGAAAGTAAAAAGTCATTTTCGATTAATAATTTTCTGATTTGTGCCAAATTCTATCACAACATTGATGAATGAACAATTTACATGATAATTTATTTTGGTCTCTAATAACATCTTTCTAATGTCTCATATAAAATGTCAGGTATAATCCCATTTTATACTTCGTCTGCATCATTTGCTTCTTCAGACAAGCATCCATAAAACTTGTTCTTCCCAACAAGATCACATTCCTCTGAGATATCAAATTACAGAACATCTGTAATTCAAACAAAATTACAAAAACACAATTCGTGCGTTATAGATACCAATATAAAATTTGAACGAATATTGATTAAAATCTGACGTATATCATTCAAGTACTTTTGATTTTGATTAAATATTAGAAGGAGAAAGCAATCAACATATTTTTAAAAAATTACTTTTCTTTGCATTAAGTTCACATTATGAATATTTTTAAGTAATTTCCACCTAATTGAATGAGGTTGTTGTATAGACGTAAGTGGAAGAAGTGCAAATTACGAACATACATAGAACAGACCCTACATTCAGATCCAATCTACATATGGCAGCAATGCTTCATTTTGACTCTGATGTAACTTCTGTAAAAAAACTTTTAGCAATGGATTCTATATATATATATATATATATATATATATATATATATATATATATATATATATATATATATATATATATATATATATATATATATATATATATATATATATATATATATATATATATATATATATATATATATATATCTCAGGTCATCCCATAAGTTCTGTCGAATTTTAACTTTTTGTTAAAATGAACGAAATTTAAAGAGTATTTTATGATGTATAATGGAGCTAAACATTATTTTTATGTTTAGATGCATTTAAACTGATCAAATTTTATTTCAGAGAACAATAAAATTAAATTTTGTTTGATTTAAACCCTGCTAACATGAAAGTACCCAAGAATCATTTGAGGCATATAATGCTTTATGGGTTCAAGAAAGGAAACTCAGCAGCCGAAGCGGCTAGAAACATTCACTCAGTTTATGGAGAGATATGTGTGAATGAAAGAACTAGCAGAAGTTAGTTTGCAAAATTCAAAGGTGTAGATTTCACCATTGAAGATGAAGATCGAACCGGGCGTCCAGCTGAGTTTGATGAAAAGCTTCTTGAAGAAGCCCTTGAAGAAAATCCTGCTTTATCAGCTTAGGAATTGGCAGTGGTTCTCAGTTCAAACCATACAACTGTTCATCGTCGTCTTCAACAACTTGGAAAAGTTCCTAAACTTGGAAAATGGGTGCCTCATGAATTGTCTGAAAACAACCTCAAATCCCAAATTGACATCTGCTATTCTCTCCATTCTCGCCAACTTGTTTCACCTTTTTTGGATAGACTTTTGACTGGCAACGAAAAATGGATCTTTTATTGAAATGTTAAGCGTCGTAGACAGTGGCTTGGTAAAGGGGAAGGGCCCCAGCCACAGCAGAGAAGGGAACTTCATGGGCAAAATGTTCTTCTTTCCATCTGGTGGGATTGCCAAGGAATAATCCACTTTGAATTCATACCACCTAATGTAACAATTAATGCTCAAATATACTCTCGGCAATTAGAGCGTTTGAACCAAGCTTTGAGGAAAAAAGACCTGCTCTAGTGAATCGAAAAGGTGATGTTTCATCAGGACAATGCGCGACCCCATAACAGCAAGAATCACGTCACAAAAAGATCGAAGAACTTGTTGGGAGAAAATTCCTCATCCACCTTATTCTCCCGATCTTGCTCCTTCAGACTACCATTTGTTCCTGTAGCTTACAGAATCATTTGGAAGAAACAGCTTTTGTAACACAGGAAGAGTTTAAACTGACATTTGTGAGTTCTTCGAATGAATGCCAAAAGAATTTTTACAGTAATGGAATTAGTGTTTGTTAATAGATGGAAGGAAATCATATATAATCAGGAAAATAATTGTTGATTGAATCTGTAATTAAATGTAACATTTGGTCATTTGTTTTCTTTTATTCAAAATTCGACAGAACTTATGGGATGACCTGATATATATATATATGTATTTATATATATATATATATATATATATATATAGATGAACATTTCACTCTGGGACAGACAGACAATAGTGAATTTAAACTAGTTTTAGATTGACAGCAAGGTTTCAAATTCAGACTTGAATAGGGACTTAACTGTAAGTCCAAAAAAGAACTGGATCTTTTCCCACATTTCTTTTTATGATGAGTGATGCATTCCAGCAAAATTTGATTCAAAAATTCAAGATTACAAACCTAATTACTAACAAGGGAATTAATTGTCGAAAAAATGTTAGAGAATCTTCATTGAAGTAGAAGAAGTCTGATTACGCGCCATTTAACTATTTCAGGTGATTGAAAAGGGAAATTTTTGTTGTTCTAGTTCCACGTGCCATGCCCGCCAGAGGTTTCAGTTATTTCCCTTTAACTCAACTCTCCAAGTTTTCAATGAACACGTTGTGAATAGAAGAAGATGAAGATACATCACGTCGAATAAGAAAATATATATAATCATAATTGCTCATCTCAGAGATATAGGCAGACAATGCAGATCCGCTACTGAATCTTTATAGACATTTCTATTGTTTTGTTGATATTAATGTTTCATCTGACTATATTTTTTTACACCTTAATGAAAATCAATATTTTGGTATTTTATTGATAGTTCTTTCAATATTTTTCTTGTCTCTTTGTGAGAAAAAAGTTCAATCCAGATTTTAATTTTAATTATTATTTACGATCCAAAAACTAAATGGCAATGATTATATTAGTTGTTTCGGTATAAGGAAACATTTTCATTCATTGACCTAAGCTAGAGTATGTGTGACTCTCTGTTGAAAGTTATAAATATTTTCCTGAAAAACGAATTTTTTTCAGTAAAAACAAATTTTCTAGTCCAGGGCAGGTGAGTTTGAATTTTCCAGTATTGATGGGGGGTTATTTTATAGTGAACACACCTTTTTTTTTTTTAATGGACTCTCCCACCTATAATAAGTAGGAGGGTAGTAGCAGTCGCTCAGGGAGTCAGCAGTTGAATTGAGTCAGTCAGTCGATGTCGGACGACCGTTAGAGGATATTAGGGCATCAGCCACCACAACTAGATTTGCGTCATTATCTATTTTATCAAGGAGATTATAGTTTAGAAACAGGAAAATACGTCGAACCTATTTTAGGACCGACTTAGTACAAAACAAGCCTCCACTGTGAAACGACTACATAACAACATGGATGAATTGATAAATTCCGCGCAATTTAATACCAATTTTGAAGATATTTCAGTTTCCTTCCTAACCTTTTATTTGAAGTAGGTGGAATGTCATCAGCTGATTATGCCATTATTTTATCTTCACGTTACATGTGGCATCCATCTGAGCCGTTGCCCGTCCTGAGTAAGATGATAAACTACATCTGCGTTCTGGGTAAGACGATAAACTACGTCCAACAGCAAGGTCTCTGATCAAGAAGCTTTGAAGAGCGGAACCATTTCTTTATTGCTGGTGTTCCCAGGTCCACCCCTGATCCGGGATGGTAAAACGCGTTAGGGTCCCATATTTTGCAAATAGTTAATATCCAAATTGGGGACAAAACACTTTGAACATGAAAAAAATAGATTTTTTTACCAGAAATATTTTTTAAAAAATTATTGCCAGCAATACATTTTTGAAAAAAAATATTACCAGCAATAAAAATCTTATCGGTATTAAATATCCCATTGAGGTTGATATGCCGTAAACAAACCAAACCAAACCAAACTGAGTTGTTGCTCACTTAATGGACTTTCTGTTATCTAGTAAAGCTCTTTTGTTTGTGGTCCTAAAATTTTGGATTCCCAATTTTTCATTACTGCGATTGTTTTCGGTGATCTTTTTAACTGATTTTTGCGACGAAGTTTTTGTGCGATAACTTGGAAGTAATTTGGGGAATAATTGAAGTTAATTGCGAAATTTAAGGGAAGTCACCTACGAAAAGTAAGGACCTACGTACATCAAATTGTCTTTAAATTCAGTGGCGGCAGATGAATTTTTGTTGAACTTTTAAAAGGTAAGCTTAAATATTAACGCAATACTTAAATGCAGTGATGAATTTTGAGTTCTTCTGTAGTGTGTTCTTGCTTTTAAGCTGGTATTTAAATAAGTGTAATATACATTTCTTTTTTTTTATAATTTCTGCTAAAACGTAATTACTTTCCAACCGCCTTAATATTTGAATAAATTTAACTTACGTTTATTTTGTATCCTTTCTGGTCAAACCTAATTACTTTACAAACAAGCTAATTTATTTTCTATAAGGATTTCTATAGATTACATGATTATTTGAACGAAATCAAATACAAGTTAATGAATCTCCCAAAAAGGACTTTCAAAAATCATCTCGGCCAAATCACGTTGTAACACCGGTTCCCGTACGATCAACGAAGTTAAGCAATATTGAACCTGGTTGGGACCTAGATGGGGGACAACTAGCGGAAGCTTGGGCGTGTGGGTGGTGTAATGAATAATGGTTCAGATTCATGAATCAGAGATCTGAGTTCCAGTTGGGTTCGTTGTATTCACTTACGCCCTATTACAATATTGGGAGGCATGAACCCAACTGTTCTCCCCCCCAGATATTCAGTAATTAGTAAGACTTGCATCAGTTAATCATTATTATCTCAAAAGAATTCTTACAATGTAAAACTTTTTTCTGACTTTAAATAACCAGTAAACCGTAAAATATGAATGAATCAATCAAAATAATTTGGTCTTACAGAAAGAGAGAAGATACTATAATTATTTTCCTATAATTATATTCTGCACTTGCTTTAAAATCTATTAATATTCATGCCAGTTCACAGAAATGCATGCATTGAAATAAAGAGAATATAGGTAAAAATTAAATCAAAATATTAAAACTTTCCCATAGAGATGAATACGTATTATATAGTGATAGATGCTGCGCATAATAAGACACAATTTAATGTAGAGACCTTTAGCAACATTCAGTTGTTTAATTCTAGTAAGAATTAAATGGCGCACCTTATTTAATATAGTCTTAATATAATATAGCACTTAATATAAATTAACACGTATTTAATATAGTCAACTTTAGCAACATTCAGTTGTTTAATTCTAGTAATAATTAAATGAGGCGCCTTGGGCAAAATATCTGCAACTATAGATTCTTAAATATTGGACGTAATTCTAGTGGCTTGCTCTTATTGTATAATGCTTAAAAATTTCTCAATTGGATAAATATCCTTTGATTGGTCAGGCAAGAACGTATTTTGACGGCTGTTTTCTATCAGTAAGCTTTCTTTAGCAAAATGCCAAAGAGTCCAATCTTTAGAATATGAACTAGGGCCACAAAAAATCTTTGAGTTGTTGTTGTCCTTTCCTCTTGTACCCATTATCCCATTTTTTTGGGGGGGGCTGCTGTAGACCCAGGGTAGTTGTTACGGAGAGGGTAACACTTAAGAGACCAATTCTTTTTATCTAACGTCTCTGGGTCTGAAAAGTGGCAAAATGGATAAAGATTATTGTTTAGATCCAGTGACAGGACAGTGAGTTCAATACCCGTTTTCTTTCTTGGAGAACTTTCAGAGGGAAATTGGAGATAACTAATAACTGACATCCATCAAACATGGCACGTGGAACTAGTTAGGTATTATAAACAGTGAGCGAAATAAAGGTTTTAGTTCGAAATTCCAACCACCTGAAGGTGGGGATTTTTAAAACATTCGAAACGTTGTGATAAATATGGCGACAAAGATGAGGACAATAGTCCGAATAATGTCAATAATGTAGATAATACCTCATCTCAGAAATATAGACAGACTCTGAATATTTATATCTTTTCGCTAAACTATAGACTTCATCCATTAGAAACCGTCTTTCAAGATCAAACTCCACTGAATTTGTATGTCTAACAGATGAATTATATTGAGTCACAAAGTTGTACATGATTGACACGGCTCCGCAATACGGAATCATTTCTTTCCTCATTAGAAGTACTACAAAGACGAAATGAATTCCCCTAACTATTTAACCTGGCATATACTACAGTTCAAATGTTTCACGGAATCCGTAGTATTTCTTTTTAAATTAGCCCCAAAAGTTTTGTACTTTAAATGAGATAAAATTATTATACATAGTTAAAAAAAGTTGGACATGATCTTTTATTATGACAAAAAGAAAAAAAAATCATTTTATGATTAAATCTTGCTCGCGTCAAAATATCCTCCTTTAACCTTGATTGCTGCAATCAATAACGATTCCATTTTTCCATGTTAATAATCGTCATACTAGAAGAGAAGCTTATGAGAATTTCACCCACCTCCAAATATAAAAAGGATTCCAAACTAAATTTTGATATATGGACCTTTAGTCAGATTTTTTTCTAAATGGATCGGGCCGATATCTTTGAAATATCTCCCAATATGTACGTAAATATATTAATATGTCATCCAAAGTAAAATAAAATGTTTTAAAAAAATATATATCTCTTGCACAAATTCAAATTCTAACATCGGTATTGTTAAATATATATCGCGTACACTACACTTCAAAAACAACTTGTTTTGTAATTTAAATAAGACGAAATTAATATACATGGTTAAAAAAAAGAGTGACATGATTGTTATTAGAGATTTTTATTATGAGAGAAATAAAAAAGCATTTTATGATTAAACTAGTACGCTTCGCCCGCTCGCTATCGCTTCATAAATTAATATACTACTACTTGAAATCTTTGAAAATTTTATATGAACATTTCATTGTTAATTCGGCTTGTTATAGTTGAGGAAAGTTTTACAAATAGATGCCAACTTGTTGAATGCCAAGTAAAATGCAAATTTAAAACACTTTTCTGCACTATATAAGAAGATATTCCTAAACAGAACTATTTTTTATATGAAAATCAAAACATTCCTCGAATAAAAGAATAGCAATAAAGAACAGTTACTTAATGAAATAAACTTTATTAAAATCAATATGCAAATTAGTTGAACCTGAAGCGTGAAAGTGCCTAGAAGTAGATAATATATAATACAGATATTGAGCCTTTACACTTTAAATTACTATAGTGATGGGGCTTTTAAATTTCAGAATTCGTGGGAGAATTGAACTCCAGTTTCATATTTATTCATATAGATTCCATAATATAGGTTTTACGTAATTGGCTATTATGTTTCTCTAACTTTCCAAATGTTGAATGTGTAACTAATTCTAATTTCCTATCTTTAGACTATATGAATTTCATCTTATAAATTGTCCACTGTTCTTTCATCCATGAAATAAACATAATTGTCTGTACGAAAAATAAAGATCTATGTACATCAATTCTATTTTAAGTGGCAGCAGAAGAATTATCGTTGAACTTTTAAAAGATAAACTTAAGCATTAATTCAATACTTAAATGTAGCGATCAATTTTGTGTTTTTCTGCAGTTTATTGATGACTATCGCATTTACTCCTCCCTAGCTATTGTAATGCTGGCCAAACCAAGAGTCCTCTGGATGACCTTGCTTAAATTCCGCCCAATAGGGCGGCTTTTAAGCTAGCTTAAAATTTTAAGCTACCTACAATTTTGGTTACAAAAGAAAAAATAAGAGTTACTCCCCTGAACCATAAAAGCAATGATAATGGCTAGTATAATATATTAATATATTTTTTAACCTCGCATAATCTGGCAACCTTAAATCGGAGCACAACGAAAATCGTTCCCTGCGCCTAATTTTTCTAGGGCTTTTGAATGAGCTATGAATCATTGACATGCATGCACAAACACATACACTGTACTTTACATATAAGATTTTACTCGCGTCAAAATATCATCCCTTAGCTTTCATAACAGCAGCACAAATATTTGTCATTCGTTGCAAATGTCTCTCAAATTATAAATTTGATAATTGATTCCATTCTTTTTAAAACGACTAAAAGAACTCTTTTCATTTTTTTCATTCTTCTCTCATGTCCAAGCAATGCTAATTCCCGGGCTGAAGAACCAGATTCCAGAAATTCTAAAAAGATACATGCCATCAGTCCACTGAGAGACAATCCCATTGCCAATCTAAATGGTTGTTTGTAAATATCATTATTAAATATGAAATGGCATTGATTGGTGAGGAGATGGCAAGTCTTTAAAACTCGGTGTCCACCGTAAATTAACCAACAAAAACAAGTAATAAACCTCTATTCTTATTATAACAACAAAATAAAATGCGACATATTCAACGGATTCTACTTAAGAACATTCAAAATATGCATCCCGCATTATTTACACGAAGAAGAGAAATACACTGAAAACGCGCTCAAACTTCTTCTGTACCCTAATTATTTTATATTTCAATGCGAAACATAAGGCTCATAAAATATTTCAAATCAAAAAAGAACGGCCCCAATGAATAAAAAAAAGATATTTTCCTACCAACTACGTCTATCACCTCTATAATCGAAAAGCACCTATCTAAAATTTGTTACTACTATATCCAAATCAATAAAAGACTTAGTGAATAGTAAACAAAATATCAAACTAAAACTTGAAGGAGGCGTTTACACCATCGCCTGTAATAATTGCCAGAAGAAATATATAGTTGAAACCTCAAGGAATCTAAATAAAAGATTATATGGACACAAAACGGAGATTTTATAAAACAATAAATTCTCGAGAGTGCGTTGATCGCAAGGTTATCTACAATAAATTTCTGCCCTGGCACTTATATCATATCATCATTCGTGGCAGATATTTTAGTATCACAGGGTGGGATATCTTACTAACAAAAGTGATAGGGAAAAAATAAAAAGGCTCTAAATAAATTCGGCTAAGCATTAAAAAAAATTAAAAAATAAAAATTTTAAAAACAAAAATTCTAAAATCCTCAGTACCCCTCGATGTGTAGTCGTGTCAACATGATAAATTTAGTCTGTTAAACTTCTGAAGGACGAAACGCGTCGTAGGTATTTTTTCCACTTGTGTATATATATATATATATATAAGTATGTATGTATGTATAAAGAAATATAGTTTTAAGGTGTGCTATATTTATGGGATAGAATGCTCAATATCAGAGATAGATCGTATGTAAATATAAATATAAAAGTGAACATTGAAGTCAACACTCAGAGGCGGCAGGCTGTTTCATGCTGGACACAATCATCAGGCCACCTGACGACTGAGTTCACAACAAAACAGCCTGTCGCCTCTGAGCATTGACTTCAATGTCCACTTATATATATATATATATATATATATATATATATATATACACTCTGATCTGTACTGAGAGCGGAAGTACCTCTGAGCGTTGTGAACGAAGCCATCTCGCTCAGAGTCTGGACTAGACCTAACCGTATTCATCCTTGCGTTAATAACCGCTCCGTAGTCCTCGAATGGCATGAGTCTATAGAATAAATAAATATATTATACTGTGTGTATTTCAAATTCCTCCGTGTAAAATGTTTTCTTCTTATTAACGGATTTTTCTGTTTTTAAACCTAATTAAAATGAACTTTTCAGAGGAAATTAATTTATTCGTTGTCCTTTATTTTGCAGTAATTTTTTTTTAATAGGAAAAGCAGTGTTGATTTATTCATGGGATTATTTATATTTATTTTTTCTATAGAACTTTGTTGTTTTTCCTCATAATTTTCTTTACTTTATCGTTACAAACCATAATTCAGTGCTTTCATCTTTCTATATTACTATATGGCCCAGTGTATGAAAGCGTTGATTGGATCCAGTGACTTGACACCAAGAGTTCTCAGTTCAGTACCTGCCTACTACAGTTGTGAATAAAAACTTCAATAGTTGAGTTAAAGGAAGTTAACTGAAACATTAGAAAGAGGCATGACACGTTGAACTAGACCAATCTAACCCGGTGAACGAAATAAGGGTTCGGTTCGAAATTCCAATCACCTGAAGAAGACTGGAGCTTAAAACGACCGAATCGTCGTGAATATGTAAAAAGACATGGGGCCAACAATGCGAACAATGTAAATCGTTTAAATAGCTATGAGTTGATATCTATCTAACAGCCTTTTCATTATCTATCTATATATTTCCCTCTTTTTATCTCTCTCTCTCTCTCTATATATATATATATATATATATATAATTATTTATTTAAAAATATGATTCCAAAACGCTACATAAGAAGTCTCATTTTTCAAAACAAGAGCCGAAAACTTCAATATAATTATTTAAATTAAATTGAGTTAAAATAAGCTCTGTTCCATCTTCAAGCGAAATGTTTTTTGATTCAAAAAAAATTTTTTCAGTTTCTAGCAGAGACCGTGTTATCTAGATTGATCAATATTCTGAACAAGGCCAGTACACTCAAACCCTCGGTCACGATGACTTGGGACTACGTGCTACCAAAGCTATCGACGGCACCCAATTCTTCCATCTACCCAATTTCACTCACAAGGCTTCGGTCAACCCGTGGTATGGTTTTCAGGCACTCTCAAAGGTGCCGCACACTGTGATCGCCCCCCCCTCCAGACCGATAACATCAATAACTTTTGCTTCCTGACAAATCAACCGTGGTGAGCTTCGATATATATATATATATATATATATAAAACACCTCAAAATCGCATATATGTTTATATGCAAATATACCAAAATGTTTTCTTTTTTATTGCTTTTCATAGTTTCATGTGTATACCTGTCGTTCTATCTATCTGCCAATTTATCTACCTTATATATATGCGTGTATATGTGTATGTAACGTGTCTAATCTATCTACATTTCAATCTATATATATATATATATATATATATATATATATATATATATGTGCGTGTGTGTAACGCCTCTAAAATATACATAATATATATATATATGGTCATAAGTTCCTAAGTAGATATATTAAATTCTATAATTAAATCAGTGTGTAAGAATATGTGTGTGCATTGACGTGAACTTCAGTTCTCGAGAGAATGCCATCTGAAAATGAATGCTGGCAATTTTTTTGAAATTTACTAACATTAATCATTCAACGAATAAGCAGGCAGGCATCAAACAGATGATGCGTGATTTCAGCCCGGTTTTTCTCCTATTCATCTGACGTAGCGATTGATTTATGTTTTTTTTTTTTTTTTTTTTACATTTTGACTGGATATTCTTAAATTCATTTCAAGTAGAAACTACAAACTCTTTCGTCATTAAGCTGTAGACAACAATGCGTATCCGTACAATTTCAACTGTACTTTAAATACAAGAACTCCACGAAAATTAACGGATCAATTCACAGTATCGTGCTTTGTGGAATTGCCATCTGAAAAGGCACTTTTCTGAAGCTTTTATTGAGATTCTGTGACTTATACCATTGATATGCTTAAACATATACATATATGCATATTAATAGCGGTTGTTATAGAAAGTAATAAATGTATTATAAAGAAAGTGCATATTTGAATGCATGTAAATATATGAATAAACATAATACAATCAATTATATATTCATGCATATATATATATATATTATATATATATTGGATTTTTTAGTTAGTCTAATTTGTTTTAATATGCCTAGAGATTGTAAGCACATAGACCTTTTATTTTTGCCCCTTTTCATTTAGTATAATTCCCCAACATTTTCCCTACTCATTAGTTGACTTATATTTCTGTCCTCTGATAAGTTTGCAGACACTTTCGATCATTGTCTTTTTGTATTTCTTATTGGGTTTAATTTCATTTTGATCCGTTTTCTACGCCTTATTACACCTTTGCAGTTTATTTAAATTTAGAAAATATTTTCAAATGGTAAGAATTTTTTTTAAAGGTAATAATAATTCAGTGGTAAAATTTTTACTAATTAACCCATAGAGAGGGAGAAGTGTATTCATTCCTTTCCCAAGTGTAATTGTGCGTAAGTGAATATAACGAACCCAGTTGGAATTGAAACTCGACTCACCGATTAACATCTCTGATTAAGCCTTAATTGTGTTTGAATAACTGAGTGACTGAGTGTGTGATCCATTTATCTTATTGGTCAAATCTCGCATTTTTTTCGGTAAGTTAACGTAACTGGTATTTCTGTCACGGTTAAGATTGTCGGGTATTTCTAATGCTAATGAGGGGTTTATTTGTTTTTGTTTATTTATGATATATGATTGTACATAATCTTTGGGTAAAATCTTTAATGCTATGTACTTTTAATTCATCCCGATGAAAATTGAATATATGGAACCAGTTAGAAATCCAGAAACTACAGTATTATGGCTTCCATTGAAAGACTGCATTATACACGAGATATTTCTGTAAAAGAGTAGATTGCTTAAGTGAATGAAAATTTTGAGTTGATGGATCAGTGATTGTGTCTAGCTACATTAGCGATAGAAGAGTAAAGACCAACCCCCGCCTATCCCATGTAATCCATGTGCCACGTTTGTACATTGTAGTATATATATATATGTATATATAGGTCTATGTGCTTACAATCTCTAGGCATATTAAAACAAATTAGACTAACTAAAAAATCCATTTTTGCCCACTTCTTATAAGGTGTAGATATAGTAAACAGATGAAAGAAATTCGATAGATAAAAAACAACAATAATAATAATGATAATAAAATAATAATGTTTATTGTATATTATTATGCAAAAAACTAATAATATAAAATAATCATTATTAGACAAAATAGAATAATGATGAGAAACGATATTAATCTGATTTAATCTGATTTTCACGTACGTCTTTGTCATCTATCTTCTCTTCTTTTTGTTTCTTTCATTCATATTATCACTGAAATGTAGGGTTTCTCATACATTGTTTTCGATCAAAATTCGAACTCGGCTCATCGAATTCCGAACTGCTACCCATTACACTACGTACACGCCATGTTTATAAATGCCCAACATTCTAGTCGACTAATGTTTTTGAGCCAAATCCTCGACGTAAATTTACCATAGTGTACTTTCAATTGATTTTAGTCTTTATAAATTACTCTTTTTTAATTAATACTGATTTTTTTTAAATTTAATTTAATGCCGGACCTATTATGAAGAAAGAAAAACGCCCTGAGCATTTTGATTTGTAAGATCCTCTTTTATGCTCATAATCTTTTATTTAAATTTCGTTAGCGATTTGAGGTTCTTACTCGGAACAAAACGCATCACTTATGAGCTTTTTTTTTTTTTTTTAATCTTTCCATTATTCATTTATATATTTCCTGAGGAATGTTTACAGTTTATTTGATAAAGTTCTGCTTCCTTTTTAGTCGTAATTGTTTTAATTATTTCATTGTTTTAAAATAGTTTTAACAAATTTATAATTCGTATTAGATTTATGTCTTGGAATAGGTTTAATTTTAGATTTAGTTTTTAGGATTAATATTCGTGTTAGTGTCGAATCATAGCCTCTGATAGGCTTCAGATTAGGTTTGAACAAGTGCCTGCCTCAGGGGTTAGATTTATGTATTCAAAGTTATTGTTAACGTTTAGTACTGTCAAATTTTGTTTTGATATAGAGCTTGGTTCTAGCATTAGGCTTCTGTTTGTGATTAGGCTCATGTTTCAGTTTACTCTTATGGTCAGAGCTTCATTTTTCTGTATGCGGTTTATGCTAAAACTTTAAGCTTAGATTTAGGGATACGGTTATTAGAGGTTAGTTTTTGTTTAGTGTAGTCGACTGGTAAACAGAATTTTACCTATGTAAAGTAAAAGAAATATAACGTTTATGGTAAACTAAGGAAAGGGCGGAAGTTGAATATCAGGTAGGACAACATAATATCGCGTTTAGAAATAACTTCAAGGCTTTAGTTGCAGTTAAAGTTAGGGTTTGATTTCATATTCTGAGTTTATAATATATTTAGTTTGAAATGTATTTGTTTACGGTGGGCGTTTAAAATTAATGTTTAAGTTGCTGCGATGAACCAGGATATGTTGAGACTTGGATCCGGTGTTTTGCAGCCAAAGCCAGGACTAAAAAAATTAAAAGATAACCATGCAAGACGAGGAGAAAATAACTGACCACTTTCTAACTTCAGCAGGTGGTGAAGCTATAATGAAAATTTCCGTTGATTTTAGTCTTTATAAGTTACTCTTATAAATAAAACTGAATTTTTGAAATTTAATTTATTGCCGGACCTATTACGAAGAAAGAAAAACGCCCTGAGCATTTTGCTTTGTAAGTTCCCCTTTTATGCAATTTTTTAAACAATTGTAGAATTAGACTTTAGTCGAATTTTCAGAAATTATACAAAGAAATTTACGACCTAAAAAGAAACTTGTCATAGCGGAAAGAACCAAAATTCTGTCAATTAAACAGAAACAAATTGCTTCAATTATGCAATATGGTCATAGATTAAGAGAAACTAGCAAATTCTGCGAAATTGAGAGACTTGGAACTCAATATCTGGCTGTTGAGGATGAATGACAATTGATTGAAGGTATGGCTAATGTTTCATAAATATAAGATGTTGGGACAATAATTTATCTCTAAGTACATGTGAAGTTATACAATTTGTTAAAAATATAATTCTGCTGAGCACCATGTTTAAACGTACAGTGTAAAAAACGGTGCGCAAGAAATGCAGATAGTATAACTATGAACATGAAAATGACAGAAAAAAATGGGCCTATTTTGGAAAATTTGCCATGACTACCGAAGAAAAAAAATCATTTTCAGTCTGTACGCAAAGTTAAAAAGAAAATAGTATAGAAAAAAATGGAAAAAGAGAGAATTGATGACGTTTTTTTCAATACAAGGACCTAAGAAAAAGAATTCATTTAAAAAATAATTAAATGGCATGTTTCCAATACAAGTGGATACGGGGAGTGAAGTCATTCCGTTCCCAAGAAATTGCTGGAAACAAATGGGTAAACCGAAATTGAGAAAACGTCATCTGAAGTTGAAACAATTCAATGGATATTTTATAAAAAAAAAAAAAAAAAAAAAAAAACATTGAAGTAGTCGCAGAAAAATCTATTGTAAAATCATTGATCCCAGAAATGAAGTTACGTTAACTACGGATACAAGTGCGCGAGTTGTGTCAGCAATTTTATCGCAAGAAGGCTATCCAATAATGTACCTTTCAAGAAGATTGACGGCAGCACAAACAAATTATTCAAATACTGAAAAGGAGGCATTGGCAATTTCTGGAGCACAGTCACTGCTCAACAATTCTTATTAGGTAAAAAAATCTTATTAATGTCGGACTATAAGACTCTAGAGTTTTCTTTTTACCCTTAGAAAAGAGATGTAAAAAGTTAATCCTTACAGGATTCTAAGATGGGCCATAAAATTAATGGTTTGTGATTTTGACATTAAGTAAGTGAGATGAAATACAATACAACATGTCGATGCACTGTCAAGATTACAATTTATTAAGGATCAACAAGAAAAATGTGGAAATCCTTGATGAAGAAATATTACATTAGGTTGAAACTGACATTATCTCTACAAAAATTGGTATCGGAAACTCTACAATTAAAAAAAATAGAAACATTACTAAAGATCGGTAACAAAGAAACAGTAACCAGGAAGACAGTAGATAGCGATTGACATTTTTAAAATTTAAAGATTACTGGAAAATATGGTACCGGAAGAGAGTTCTACAAGAGAGACATGCGAGATAAGAAATTGTTAGCATGAAATTTGCAGTTAAATCTAGGAATCTCAATTGTAAATTGAGGAGACTGTCTCCTGTCTAGTATTGCGCTTAAATTTATAATGCCTAGGTGCCACTGCGAAGAGCAATATTTATTCTGTTATCTACAGAAATGTGGCACAAGGCCGAAAAGGGGATTGGGAAAAGGACGGTCTTCTTCTGTCTTAACTATAACTTAGCTAGCCGCAAGCACTGACCCAATCGTACGAAACAATATTCCTTACACCAAAACAACACATTCATACGTACCTTTCTTACTACAACCACCATAATACCACTTTGACTCTATGAAAATACTAACTAGTCCCCATATTTACAATTCGATGTCTTTGCGGGGAGAGGGGAATAAACAACAATTCTAAAAGTTAACCCCAATGAGTGTTTACAATGAATACAAAAAACTATTTATTTGCGAAGAGCTGACCCGAACAATTACTATGTAAGTATTTATAGACAATTTACAGAGAGACAACTTTATGGTGGTGGGAAAGTGTCTGAAGCTGAGAAACCAGATCCGGATCAATAATTTTGCTGATTCTTCTTTGGATTTTATCAATGCTCTTTCAATATAAAGCAATGTTTGGATTACTGTTAGTCCTAGGATAATTTTGAAGTTAGGTTAAATTTTGGGTGTAGGGTCAGCTTTAAATTTATTTTTTAAAGTTACGCGAGAGCTTTTAAACACATAAAGAGTGCGTTAGGTATTTGAGAAGCCATTTTTTTTAAAGCTACAAGTGACCAACTTTAACAAAAAAATTCTTGCCTCTATTTTTTTTCAGCCCGGCCATGAAAGCAACGACCCAAACGCAGGCGATGAAAACTCATGACTGTTTCGTGGATTTGAAGATAGACGCTTTCTTAATTGTCGCTTGGTGTTTTGCGTTAAGATAAGAAAAGTGTACTAGGCCTCTGGCAAGAATATCTTTTCAGGCAACAAAAGAAATATTCTCGACGTGCAAGTAGTGAGTTCAAATTTCACTGGGTTCTTCTTCTTCTATGTGCCGGGTTAGTTTCAACCAGAATCATTCGCTAACCATTATACTATGTCAAGGCCACCCAATAAAATACGGCCACGCTGATTGCTCGGTTATTTCAGGCAAATCTTTATTCACCTACCCACTCTCTCTATCGCTCTTACGTCTATATCCCTTCTTCTACCTTCTTCTATTTGTCTTACTTTCTCTATATCTCTCTCCTTCTCTATACCACCATTACTCTATCCTTTATGGTTCTCCATTTGTCTATATACATCTCTCTCTTTCGCTTGCGCTCTATTTTCTCCTTCTCCGTCCGCACTCAATGTCTATCAATATTTCCCTCTCTCTCTCTCTCTCTCTCCTCTCCTCTCTCCCCTCCCTCCTCTCTCTCTCTTTCTCTCTCCTCTCTCCCCTCCTCCCTCTCCTCCTCTCCCTCCCCTCCCCCTCCCTCTCCCCCTCCTCCTCCCTCTCTCTCTCCTATCTGTTCAGAACACTCTATATCTCTACTTCTTTCCCCATTTCATGGCCTTTCACTTCTTTAAACCCTCTCTCTATTTCTATATCTCTCACTCTCCTCTTTATTTCTCAATCACTCTCTATATATTTCCCCTTCTTTCTTTTCCTCTCTATCATTCTTCTTTATTATAGAACACTCCCTATCCCACTCTCTCTATGTGTATATATCGCTCTACTCTTCATTTCTCTATCGCTCTCTATACATTTCTCCTTTTCTCTTCCTCTCTATTTTTCTCCTTTATTATATATGTCTTCTTGTCCCATTCTCTCTTTCTCTCTCCCTCTCTCTCATTCCTCTTTGTTTCTCTATCGATCTCTATACATTTCTCCCTCTTTCTCTTCCTCTCTATCATTCTCCTTCATTATATATCTCTCCTTATCCCACTCTCTATATCTCTATCTATCTTTCTCTGTTCTCTCTCTCTATCTACCGTTTCTTCTGTTTTCTGCTTGTTCTGTTATTCTCTCTCTTTTCTTATCTCTCTTGATCTCTCTATTTCTCTTTTTTTAATTTACTGGCGGCTACTTTAAATTTGCTCCCATCTGTTCAGTCCCTGTATTTTTTTGTCTTCCTGTTTGTTTTACTAAGTAGATGAAAACAGTATCGAACCAGAAAAAAAGTCTTAGTTTTATTCTTAAATTGCTACTTCAATGGTTACATGACAGTCTGCGTTTTCGTAGGATGTGTGGAGGCTTAACAAACTACATTCTTCGTTGTTTTATAACGTTTTCTCAGTTACCGACTTTTAATTAGATTTACACCTTATTTAAGCATCTAAACTTATTAAAGTTTTTGACTGAATAGAATCGTCACACTATCTGGTACGTAAAAACACAGGTGATATACGAAGAGATTTTTTTTTTCATCTTCAGTCTTGCCGCCGGTTTAGATTCCTGTTTCATCTCAGACAACAAAGATCATTTCTCATAAAAAAATACGAACAGGGTGACTTAAGGACATATCACGTCAAAAAAACCGGTTCCAAACGATCACCGAAGTTAAGCAACCTCGATCCTGGTCAGGTGACCGCTTAAGAATACCAGGTGGGTAAGCTTGGGTGTGCGGGTGGTGTAATGAATAATGACTCGGAATTTTTAATGGGAGAGCCGAGTTCAAGTTCCATTTGGGTTCGTTGTATTCACTTATGAAAGTTATGAATCCAGCTCTTCTTCCCCCCAGATATGGATTAATTAGTAAGACATGTTTCGCTAAATCTAAAAAATTCTTACAATTTAAAAATATTTTCTGGCCTTAAATAACTTGCAATGCGTTAATCAAAGGTAAAAAAAAATGAATCAATCTTACGAATGGAGCCATTTAAAGGGTTAGGCTAAAGCATATTCTGAAATAGGCTATCTGACTCTAAAGACAACCACTATACGTGTTTAATTGTTACTTTTCCACCGGCGTAAGGATGCCTCATTTTCTTTTTTCTATGGAACCTTTTGTGGTAATTATCCGGATGTCCTCTTCGATATCGTGCATAGAATCTCCAAATTTAAGCGCAGTACGCGACTGGCAACCATGCCTCACCGATTTACATATGAGATGGCGAAATGTAACCGTAAATTTCTTTCTCTCGCACTTCTCGCTTATGGAACTCCCTTCCATTATCAGAGTTCACAATTGTGTGCGCCCTTGAGGTCGTTGAACAGTTTACAACTGTACAATCACTTTCCCACAGAAGAAACGTTGCCAAACTCTCGCTAGTCTATCTTTATATTCACTGACCGAGCAGCCTGTGGTCCTCGAGTTACACTACCTGGTCGTTAAACTCAGATCAAAGGGCCGAATCTGTTCCCCTCTTCCGTAATAGTAAGAAATACAGTTTCGTGACAATGAAACATTCGGCCTTCATTGACCGAGCAGCCAGGCTCCTCGAGTTAAACTACCTGGTCATGAAGTTAAGATCAAAGCGGAGTATCTGTTCTCTTCATCCGTAACTGTAACAAATACCGTTTCCTGGCAATGAAACATTCGGCCTTCATTGACCGAGCAACCAGGCTCCTAGAGTTACGCTACCTGGTCCTTAAGCTCAGATCAAAAGGCATTATTTGTTCTCCTCATCCATAAACAAATACCGTTTCCTGATAATGAAACATTCGGCCTTCATTGACAGTGCAGCCTGTCCTCAATTATGTTTTTCTTCACTCGAAAGCCATCGAACTGGGATCACCGTATAATATCTGTTTATCATCCTCTCATAGTCATATTAGTATGAGCGGTTTCTTTATAAGAAAAAATTCGCTATTCATTGACCATAAAGCCAGTGGTACTCGAGTTACGTTTTTATTCCCTGCATGACAATACACCGAGGTATTTGAAGAGTCTTTGGTAAATTTCGACGTTATCGTAAAAATGACTCTAAGTTGTTCAAACAATTATTTTTTGAATGCATCTAAAAAACGTTTTACCAATTTGGGTAAACAATGAACGTTTTGAATTTTTATTCATACAAAACTGAATTGGCATCCGTCTGTTTTTTGAGATAATGGAATCACTTTTAAGCCAATGACTTATACTTTTGTTTTTGTTATGCAAATATATAGTCAACAGAAAAATCAGCGACGCACACAAAAAGGTACGCATTTGTATTCCTGTATTTAAATGTATTTATATCCAATCCTTTTTAGCTCTGTACATATATACCTATACATATACGTATAAACAAATATAAAGATATATATGTGTCTGTGTTTCAGTCATATTCACATAATGTATATATATTAGTTTTTCAATAGCCTAAAAATGCACGCAATATTTACGTCTTTTTGCAATTGCTTTGATTATATTTTCTGTAGAAGTATTATAGAATTTATACGGTTAACTCTGTGGTTGTATCCAAGGAAGAAATCTTATTTTAAGTAACTGAGAATTGTTTATCAATATATATTAATATATATCATGTTCGATTATCAGCGTGTTTAAAGACCTACAGTTGGCATAATAATGAAATCTCCTTACCAAAAAGCGGACATGATATAAATTTACATTGTGTATTATACACACACACACATACATACACACACACACACACACACACACACATATATATATATATATATATATATATATATATATATATATATATATAATTGTATTTTTACCCATAAATCTATCTTCCATTCAAGATTCATTGAAGACGACTGACAAATTACAATGATTAAGCTTTTTATTAAATTTTTGATTGCATTCGTTCATTTATTTTCTTTTTGGGACATAGAGCTTGTTCAAATGATCTGTGGATTTCAACTAATCATTAACCATTACCAGGGATGTTTTATTGTTTAACTTTTTATATATATATATATATATATATATATATATTACGATATTGATATATATATATATATATTGTCACAAAGCCACCAGTCACAAATTGATAATATATATATATATATATATATATATATATATATATATATATATACATAATACTGATTTGTAATTTGTAGGATAATTCAAAGGAGGTTATTAATCTAGAGAGAACTCAATGTAAATTACAGAGCATAATAATAATAAGAATTCAATAAGAAAAGCATAATGATCCATTTCAGTTATAATTTATTTCGGGAATATTTCTATATATTCATCGCTTCAGACCGAAAGTTTTTAATAAATGGAGACAATTTCTCTCGACTGATAAACGAGATTAACAGGAGGAAGGGAAAGAAAGAGAGATGAGAAGAAAGGGGGAGAGGAATGAAAAAAATAACAGATATTCGAATATAAATTTCTTTATTAAACGTGAAATAGAGAAAGTGAGGAGAGAGAGAGCGAGTGTGTAAAGGAAGGGACAGGGAAGAAGGAATATATAAAGTGATCGGGTCCACAGATTTAAACACAAACATATATATATATATATATATATATATATATATATATATATATATATATATATACTGACAGGATCTATTTATGAAATTACGTTAAACGCTTTATCTTATTTGATACACATGTTTGAATAAATACCATGTTTTTGTTTTGTTTTTTTTTTTACCGTGAGAATTAAAACTAGCGGCTTATAACCTTGAGAGTCATAACAAATTATATGACACACTCTGAGACGTTCCGAACCTACATTCCTCTTCATAGGGGAAATGACCGTCTGATCTGGAGAGCTTCAGGCTATTTGGCCAAAGAGAACTTTACATCAAGGTTCAATAAACCTCTTACGGAATGCACACCATCTCAAGAGCCTTCATCTACTCGAAAGTTCATATCTGCTAACATTATTCTCGTATCGGAAAGGCAAACCAAGTAATTTTAAAGAAATTAAAGGATTTTATTTTTTTTAATCCATTAAGTATTGACTACCAACCACGAGATGAAATGTTTTTTTTTTTTTTTTTTTTTTATGACGCCGATAGATTGCTGCTCGTATTGAGGAATCGGGGAGCCGAGTTCGAGTTTTTTATGTCACAATTTTTCTGGCCTTGCGATCCTGATTACGAAGAGATTTCTCCTTGTTTTTAACGTAAGTAACTGCTACTGGCAGAAATAAAAAATCCTACTTACTTTTATGGGAAAATTTCTTCAAAACATTTAACGCATAAAAGGTTTTTTTGGTAAAAATGTTATCGCCTGTGTTGGTTAATCTAAAGTTGGCGTTTGAAGTTAAATTTACTTACTGACCTCTGCCAGTCAACGTAAAATACATTTTTTTTTATTTAGACACTTATTTGTACAGGCACCCTGTGTATTTTTATTTTGTTTTGTTTTTTTTGTTTTTTTCAGGATTGATAGCCTTTACTAGTATGCGTATTCGCGAGTCTTAATAGTATTATTGGTTTCCTCCCCTGTTTAAAATAATAATATCGTAATAAGAAATAATATCAGTTTAGAAAAAGAAGTGAAATCAAAATGAGATATGAATTTCTTAAAAGGATAATTGACGCAAGCCGGCCGTATTAGGAAGCTCTCTGTGGTTGAGTACTCTAAAGCATAGTCAATCAAATGGCGGTTTCCCTTAAAATGGGTGAAGAAGGTTCGAGCCCAGCCTGGTGTGTATATAATAGTTTTTTTATATCTACAAGAAATTCAAAAGAGCGAATTTCCTATCTCTGTGTAAATGCATATTCTGTTGACATCAGGAAAGTGAATTTTGCGTATTGTTAAACATGAGAAATTAATAATTTGTTAATCTCTAGGTATTTAACTTTATTGTAAAAGTAGAATTTAATTTTATATTTTAGATAATTTTTTGCATTTTTTATTTATTTATGATTACCACGTGTTTATTGTAATGTAATAAAGGGAACCACTGCGTAGTAATAGATGGCGGCTTGTATTGAGGAATCGGGGAGCCGAGTTCAAATTACAGTCGGGTCCACTTACATGCTAATACTCTTGGGAAAAGGTATAAGCCCAACTCTTCTCCCCAAAATAGTAGGAAAAATTGGTTTCTATAGCCTCGGGTTGCAACCGGTTTAAGAGCAAGGAAACTTTGTAATAGAAAATTGTATGTAGCTTTGGCGAAGTGCATACTATGCAGCTAAGGGAAGAATCGTTCGCATTGACGCGATGATCCTGACGACGATGGAAAAAACAAAAATAATGTTGAAGGCAAGTGGGATAAAAAAAATGCAGTAAATAACCTACTGAGCTAGCTTTTGTAAAAGGTTGGCAGAGCAGAGATTAGGAGAAATAGCAAAGAGACATATATTGCTAAGTGCTATAAGGGAGAGGAAGATATGGAGAATCATGACCAACCACGTTCTGAAGGAAAACGACACAATGAAGAAGAGTGATATCGTAGATAAAACTAAGAAAGTTAAAAGACCAATTCTTTGTTATGTAACATAATTCAGCTCCGGACTTCATTAGATCATGTCTACGAGACATGAGCATGCCTACGAGACATCATCATGTCTAAGAAACATAATCATGTCTACGAGACATCATCTTTTCGCTGTTTGGTAGTTTCTTATATATCCTCCTTCCATAGGCCGTCTCCAGTGTACACATCCTAAAACAGATGGATCGACCACGTATTTACATGTCAAGAATCTCGTGAGGGCACCTATATGCACCTGGCATCTAGCAAGTCATCTCTTATGTTAACATACCGATGCACCTGGCTTCTGTAAGTGACACAAAGTGCAAAGGCTATTTTAAGATCATACGAAGTGGATCACATATTAAACTAGAGATACGGTGTTATAAAAAAAGCCTTAAATTTCGACTGGCTCTGGAAATAAATAAACTTTCAAATTAAAATTTGTTTAAATGCATAAAGAAACGTTACTGAAATTTTGTAGCCCCTACCTACTTTTTAAAATCTGTTTAAGTGAAAAGCTTCAGGATGTTGAGGAAGAAGTCCTTTCTTGTTCAAGACGCAAAATTTTGAGCGCCCCTCGAATATGCTAAAAATTATTTCACTTATAGGAAAGGAACAAATCAAGTGTTGCGTTTGTTAACGTTTACCTTTTGTTGCCAGTACGTACTGGCAAATAAATGCGGTTGTTTTTTTTTTAAATGTTATCCTGCGTCTTGAGTTTATATAAGATAAGAAAGCCTCAGAATAGAAATAATTTCAAGATCAGCACAAAAAAATGGCAGCCTTTACAAACTGAAAAACCATCTGCAAAGACAAGAACAGTTGCATGAAATTGAAGATCAGACTGTTGCTCGCATCTGCCTTGTTAAATTTCTGTATCATTAACAGCAGAATTGTAACGAAGAATCCAGTTATTAGAATTGGGGCGCTACATAACCATTCTAGGCATCTCCTACTCAGACTGCTTGATAAATGACGCAGTGTGAGACATCATCTAACAATAAACAAAACTGTTGAAATATCTCATAAGCATCGTCAAAAAGATAAAGTTGAAACGGCGTCGGCATGTCATAACAGCCAAAGATCTTTCTACGACCATTCCTCAACTCAATTGGCAGACATTAGGCAAAAGGAGAACAAGAAGATAGAAGAAAAAAACGTGCTGACAACGTCACTGAGCGTAATGGAAGATCGTTCGCAGATACTTAGATAATGAAACGCACTCAATAAATATGGAGAGATCTGGTCAAACGCTCAGCTGCTCCCCCTCCCACGATCACACGCGATCATGGTGACGACGACGGTAATTTTGATTCGGTGCTGCATTTACGAGAAATGCAGTGATGCATCTGCGTACGCAGAACCGGAAAGCGGCAAAATAATACGGTGAATTTGTTCGTGCGTTAAATTGTTGCAGGTTATTAAAATGAATATTTGCATGTAGATAGAGAAACGACGAAAGAAAATACGTCTAAAAATCAAAATCTATGTTTATTTTGAAAATATATAGAAAAGCAAATGGCGGCTATTCAGGCTAACATTTTTAAAAAATCACAAGTTGCTGAGAAATCACTAATATAAATGGAATGTTTTTTTTCATTTATTTCTACTTTTTTTTTTTTTTGTCATTTGTTTGTTTATCTCCCCACCCAGTCTTTACCGGCTGAAGACACCTATTACTAACTTTTCAAATTAGAATTTTCTCCACGTTGTGTGTCGCTTTATCCTATTACATTTTTTACAATGAATAAAAATTTGAATAAGAACACCTCATGCAGTGTCGCGGAAATAGTTTTGTGAAATTCTATAATAATAAATATTTACACGCGCCATATTTGCACTGGCTGTCAGCTACGCTGAGTCGTTTAATTTAAAATTAATGATTCCGAATTGCAGATAATATTAGCCGCCGACCATTCATAGTTCTCTGTTGAATACACACCCTGTAGACAAGAAATACCAGCAAAAAATAAAAGCTGATTCACGTAAAATTGAGATAATCTATTAATGTAGTATTATGAAATGGTTGATAGTTCTTGAAACAGCTAGTGGCAATTTAGATGTTTTAATTCAGTTCCGACTTAGGCCTTTGTTGTTGAGTGTATTCGCTTTGCTCGACTGTACCGAAAGAATATGTAACGTTTTACAATAATATTTTCTTTAGTCTACGAAGAAATTCATTTATCTGACCAACTCGGAGAGCAAGCAAAGAAGATTATATTTTAACGCTTTTTATCTCTTAGTATGATTGATTTACTTTGATTGTTCCAAAGTTGTAATCTATAATCTCTGTTAGCTTCTTATGCGATTACATGACTAAACTGGCGTATATTTTAATTATTTTTAATACAAGAATTCACCAAATAAAGGCTCGAAAGCACCTCAAGGTAGAGGGTTACACTTGAAATGGTATTATGAATGAGGTGCGTGATATGAATGAAAGATGAAGTAGTAAAAAAGAAGATTATAGAGAGATAATGATTGATCCTTGATTTGGAAAGGTTATTATTGTAATGTTTAGGGAATCAGCTACATTCCAGTTCTTGCTGGAAAACAAAGCCGTGAAAGTGAAATTTGTAACACGGGAGAAAGGAGGAAGTTTCGATAATGTGGGATTAGTATGGCGTGTTTTTGCTGGGAAGGTCTGAACTAGGGAATTAAAAATGGATCTCACCTGAACATTTGTCATGGAAAATTGCAATGTGATGTTTTTTTACGTTTTCTACTGTCATTCGAACACGTGTAATCTTAGCCATATCGCTCTGATTAAATTCTATTTCTGAATGTATTACATAAAATGAGAAGAAAATTTAAAAAATGTGATTCCTCCTTGAAACTGTTTCAGTGAATATTTATTGTAATTCTGTGACGAAAACAATGTTAACATTTCACGCTAGATAATAAAAAAAATACTTATAGATTTGAGTTTTAAAATCATTTCTGTATATACAAAAGTTCTAGAATATTGGGACTAGCATCGCAAATAAGTGACATGCGATCTGGACACTGCGGTCAACATTTTTTCATATTTGAACGCAAACTTTAGGCGCCATGTGTGTTATATGTTGGCTTAACTATTTATATATACTGGCCAACGGTGAATTATAAGTACCAAGGTCTATTGTATTCACATACCGGTTACAATTTCCAAGTATTGTAGGAGTTATTAAGGAAAAATAATTGCGGATCCGAATACGGTTATTTGTAGTGATTGTATAGTTGTTGTTGCTGTAAACATTTTACTCATTATATATTATTGATTACTTAATTATTTGTTATTGATCATCATGATTAGATTTACTATTATTAGATTTTCCAAGTATATTACATTATCTGCGTTGTATATAGAGCGTATATATGCATTTTTCAAGGGGATATATTACAACGTATTCTTTTTTAGTTTTTTAAGTAACGTAGTAAACATTTATTTTCTTATCTGTATTTTTCGATAAGTTCTGATTGTTTATTTAATGGTTTGTTTTAATCTGGGAAAGTGAGTATTTCTATTTGCTTCTCCCGACTGAGGTTTACAGATTTTAGATTTATTATCATAAGCTTAAGCTGCTTCCCTTATTTTCCATAATATTTTTTATGTATTTTCGATCTTAATTTTCCATATATGTTTCGAAAGAATTATACTGTTTGCGCATTTACTGTTTGTAAAGGATATTTTGTATGTGTAGTTTTTTTTTGTTTTGTTTTTTTTCCAAGGGCCTTCATTTACTCATAAGTATATATTTTTCTTCATTATCTGCTGATTTTACAGTGGTTTGGTATATTATATTGTTTTGTAAGCAATTTTCATTTAACCAACATTCATACTTTGCTCTGCAGTTACAGGTTAGTGATAGATAGATAGATAGATAGATAGATAGATAGATAGATAGATAACAAATCCGTAAGTAGAAAGGATTATACAAGTAGGTCTTTTTAATATAAGATATTAAAAAAGATACATCAATGAAGAGAGATCAATGTATTTTATACAGAGCAATATGATATACATCAAAGGAAAAATAAATTAATACATATCGAAAGATCCGATAAAAAATTATTCAGACCTGGATTATAATATATATATATATATATATATATATATATATATATATATATATATATATATATATAAATTGTTGGAGGTAGAAAACCGTAATATTGCAAGGAATAAATATGAATTATTTCTTAAGGGCATTATCGAAAAAAATAAAAAATAAGAGATGAAAACACTCACAAAGCAGACCAACCGGTTTCGTTCCCAAGCTCATCAGGGTCGACTGGGAACTATTTCACAATTATTGCAATATAAATTAACTCACACCCAAACCCTACATACAATTAAAACTTTAAAAATGAAAAGATTAATGGTATGAAGGGAAAAAAAAATTTAAATAAGTAAATATTATATATATATCTTTTTTTTTTCCTTTTTTAAACTGTGCAAATATGCACAATAAACGGGGGAGAAAAAAATATATATAACGGAGTGTGAGGGGGGAAATTATGATAAACACTAGAGTGTAATAACGTGAAGCCCAAGGAGACAGTCTCTTTGCTTACACAAAGATGGCTCCCTGGACCGAATATACAGTTTAAAAATCGGTTTAAAAAAGGAAAAAAAAAAAGATATATATATAATATTTACTTATTTAAATTTTTTTTCCCTTCATACCATTAATCTTTTCATTTTTTTTAAAGTTTTAATTGTATGTAGGGTTTTGTGTGAGTTAATTTATATTGCAATAATTGTGAAATAGTTCCCAGTCGACCCTGATGAGCTTGGGAACGAAACCGGTTGGTCTGCTTTTGAGTGTTTTCATCTCTTATTTTTTTTTTTTTTTCCATAATGCCTTTAAGAAATAATTCATATTTATTCCTTTTCTAAATATATATATATATATATATATATATATATATATATATATATATATATATATATATATATATATATGTGTGTGTGTGTGTGTGTTAAACTGGACACTGAAGTCATCACCCAGAGCTATAA
>CAHIKZ030004677.1:3937500-3962500 GCA_903632075.3 Acanthosepion pharaonis
CTTTCATGGTAATTGCTCCGATGAGCTGCTTTCACTGGTTCCCAGAATCCATGAGTTCAAGCGCCCTATGAGGCTGGCATCCCGCTCCCACCCTTACACTGAAGAAACTTTTAAATGTAGCCGTCTCTTCTACTCCAATAGCTTCATACCTCGGACCTCTCGCCTGTGGAACACCCTTCCCTATTCCAGTTTCCCTGAGAGCTATAATCTCCAACTATTCAAATGTA
Source organism: Acanthosepion pharaonis (assembly GCA_903632075.3). NCBI lineage: Eukaryota > Metazoa > Mollusca > Cephalopoda > Sepiida > Sepiidae > Acanthosepion > Acanthosepion pharaonis. The sequence continues at coordinate 3,937,728 of CAHIKZ030004677.1, forward strand.
ATGTCAATCGACATCTCCAGTTACCTTGATCTATCCACTATCCTTCTCCTCATCCTTTCTTCTATCACTCCTATCAGCTCTCGCTCCAAATCTTCTGCAACCCCCTGCATCCTAGTAGCTGTAATGCTCGGGGCGTAATGCTTAAAAAAAATTGTTCGATCCACACGCCATGAGATATCAGCAAAAATTTTAACTTTGGTTACTTTCGTTATTTTTATATTAAATTATAAAAAAAAATTATGAGCTTTTTTCATGTTAGGTTGATTTTTCTTCTTTGTATGCGTATGTATCTGTGTGTGTGCGCGCTTGTGGGTGTGTGTCTGTGTTTGTGTGGGTACGCCTGTACATATGCGTGTGTGTAGGATGGCTAATTTTTTTATTTTTTTTTTCATAATTTACTTGTCTCCTCATACTCTCTCATTATTCTCTTTATTTCTTTTCTTTATTTTTCGGCTCCGAGTATGAAATGATAATGTAACGAAGTTATTACTGGAGTCAGAAACGACCTCCATCCCAGAATATTCTGGAGTTATCTATAGTTTTCCAAATATAGGTATATTCGTTTTTTGTTGTATTTTTTTTTTTTTTTACTTATTTCTTCTTTAAATAATTATTATTTTTAATTAATGTTTAAATATATGTGTGTGTGTGTCTGTGTGTGCGCATGTGTGTGCGTGCTTATGTGAGTGTATATGCGTCTGTGTTTGTATATGCGTATGTTATGCCATGTGGTTAGAACATTCTGACCATGAGACCCAAGTTCGAATCTCACCGTGGTGGATTTGTCAGGAACCAGACTTCCTGATATTATCGGACTAATGGAGACGATCCCAGCGTGCGGCACATTTGGCAAGTGCTTGAAGACCATACCACGGGTTGACCCAAGCCTTGTGAGTGAAATTGGGTCGACAGAGCTCTTGGGGGCCGTCGATAGCTGTGCTAGGTGAGGGCTTCAGCATGATGCCCTTGTTCAAATTGTTGATCACGCTAGATAAACGTTCTTTCCCAGAAATTATAACTAAGGTCTGCTCAGCATAATTGCAGTATAAACCGCAGGTCCGCTCTGTGGGTGTTGAATAAACACAAATGCGCCTGAGAAATCATCTGCAATAGGGATTGGCTAGCCGCTCTAGTAGATGGGTATCCTCGAATACAAGTGGCCAGCTAAGAATATAATGTACGTAATGAAAGCATTATTCAGTATCACTATTTTTTCCATACTACAAAGTTTCCAAGGTCTTCTGATAAAAAAAAAGACACGCAATAAAATGTTTGCAAAATGAAAGATATTTTATTCATGTCGGAAGAAAATGTTGCTCAAATTCTTCTCGGAAAACAGAAAAATACCTCTCCCCCAAAATAATGTCTCTGTGACTATGAGAACTGGGGATAACAATCGGTCCTTTCTGTGCCATGTGTCGTTGAGGACATCTGTGTATGAATTTCTGGGTATTATAAACCTAATGTCTTCAGCAAACATTTTTTACCAGGTCTTATATTGCAATTTTTGCTGTTCTCGTCCATGTTTTTACCAGATCTCATATTGCAACTTTTGTCGTTATTATCGCTTTTCTCTGGTACTCCTTATTACTGGTTCCCATATTGTATTCATTTCTATGCTTGGTTGGCTCAAGAGAATTTTGTGGCCTAGCATATGTGTTGACTCCTTAAGTTTAAGAATTTTCCAATGTTGTTCTTTGTCTATGATCCCAAACTGATCCGTTAGAAGGCATTGATCTCCTTTCTCTCTCCATTCCAACCACCTGAAGAAGGCCGTAGCGTATAACGGCCAAAACGTTTTAATAAATATGGCGACAAAGATGAGGACAATAGTTCGAATAATGTAAATAATGTACATAATAACTAGTGTCAGAAATATAGATAGATACCAAAAATGTTATATTCTATTATATTATTATTATTATGTAATATAGTTGTAAAATTATAATAATTATTATGCAATTATTAATTATCACATAAATTGACCCATTTATATAATACAACCATATAATATGGAAAAAGAAGTATATCAATTAATTATAAATATAAATATATATATTAGGATGGTGCAAAAATAATGTCGTTTTTTGACGTTAAGTTGAACGTCACAAAACGACATTATTTTTACACCAACCTAATATATATATATATATAAACACATACATACACAGACATACACACACGCATATATATATATATATATATATATATATATATATATATATATATATATATATATATATATATATATATATATTTACACATCACCATATATACACAAATTACATTATTTCCTATGAGTTATATTCGATTAATGCGTTTTTGATTAGTACGTATCTTTTAATGTAAACATTAGCCACACTAACCAAGGGATTCCTGTAATTGTGTATTTGGGCAGCAATACTTCTTTTATACATGTTTCATTAAAGGCGGCTGACAAGATATTGCGTTTAAACTTTTTCTTTAATTTTTCTTGTGTTTGTATTAGTTTTTTTTTTTTTTTTCTTTTCTTTTCTGGGCATTAGTTGTGTAAAACTTGTCCGAATGTTTTGTATGTCCGAGCGCTTTCGACTAATTTATTTCGCAATTATCTAGGATTTTTATTATTATTTTGTTTAATTATCACTGAATGTTTAGTTGTTTTTCTAGATACTTGCATAAAAATTTACACATTCAGTTCGAATTAAAAATTAGAAAACATCATTGAAATTGGCTGAAAGGATAACGGAATGCAGGCAGACATACAAAACATTCGGACATTTTTTAAACACTTTATGTCCAAAAAAGAAAAAAATCTTATACGAACACATGTAAAATGAGATAAAAAGTTTAAATGCATTATCTTGATTTCGGAGAGTTTTCAAATATATTTTTATTCAGCTATATTATTTTTCAAATTTCTGGTAAATCTAAACATTCCACTTCGATATGAAATAAGCTTTTTAACAAGACATATTTCCTGTATTCTTCTTTTAGAGTAGTTGTTATCTGGTTACGGAGATCATTAATACTTTAGTAAAGTCAATCCTCACTGGGTACTTCACATTTGGGTTCTCGTGCTAGACTACGCTAAACTACGCCACTGTTTACAATGATGCTCACCTTGTTTTTCTTTTTATGTGCCATGTCCTTTCAGGGCGTAGGCGATCATGACTCCCCCCTCCCTTGCAGCTCTCAACAAGTTCCTTCCCTCTGCTTCCTCACCGAGACCACTTTCTCTGATCCCCTTGTTTAAGCCCTCCAGGTATGTCATGCATTGTTTTCCCTTGTCTCTCTTTCCCTCTGTTCTGCACGTGAGTATCAGATTCTCCAGGCCCTCTGTCCTCATTATGTGTCCCAAAAACTTCAGCTGCCTTTTCCTGATATTAAGTATAAGCCTCCTTCTTGTTTGCATCCTCTCCAAGACCTCATCGTTGCTCAAATGCTCGGTCTATGATATCCTTAGCATCCTTCTGTAGAACCACATCACGATCGCCTCGAGTCTCTTCTTCATCTGTGAGGAAATCGTCCAACACAAGTCCCAAAAACCACTGGAGATGGAGATTTACAAAGGAAGGTAACAGTTAACCCTATACTTGAACAGGTTAAGATTGCAGTGATTGAAGAAGCACCCTCTTGGGAATTGGTTCCACAAAGCAGCGGTTCGTGGGAAGAAGCTGCTCGATTGGAAGTTACATCGAACCAATGGAATATGAAGGTAATGAGGGTAGTCCGCTAAAATGTGAGTTGCATGGATGGTCTTAGGCGTGAAGATGAAACTAAGGATTGTAAGTCGTCTGAACACTGAAATAGCGATAGAAGTATAGATTAACAGATATAAAAGAGAGGTCTACGGAGGCTGGTTATTCGTGTTTTGTTACTGGTAAAGTTGAGGTTTGTTTTGCTGCATGCACCTGATATTCGTTATTGAAATAGAATTTATATTATTATTCAAAATATGAAATATTTTTAACTTTGTTATGTTATAAAAACAGCATCAAGATCTCTCAGTATTTTTGTAGTCAATCCGAATGAAATAAACTATGTTCCAACGAATGCAGAACAAAACAAATAAGGAATAGACAGACATTAATTATTCAATATGATAAGAAGAGAAAATTAAAAAATTGCTTATTTCAAACAGAATGAATCCAGGCAATTTCAGAAAACCAGTCTGTTTTAATATTATTTTATTCTTTTCATGTTTTCAGTAAAATATTTCCTGTGAAAGCTCAGCAACATATGGCAGTTCCATATTATGATTGAGAGCCCCAGTGTACTATTTCCGAGATGGAAAGAGAAAAAATAACAGGTGTTCTCTTCAGCGAGCACCATTTTTTTTATTTTTTTTCAATAGATCTGAAAAAGACAGCATATTTACTGTCGGGGGAATAGCGTATATATATATATAAAAAATGCTGCTATGTCTTAACCGAAATACATCGCGCAAATAAATTTCGTCAAAATACCACATATTTTTTTTTGTCTGTGTGTGTGTGTGTGTGTGTGTGTGTGTGTGTGTGTCTAGTTTTCACCAATCATTGCATTTTCATTTATTTCTCGATTAAAATATTCTATAAGCTACATGTCTTTCTCGAATGCAGATTCTACTTACTGTATAACACAAAAAAATTTCACGGATGTTCGTAGTGATTTTATGTGAATTTAGTTTTGTGTATCTAGTTTTTTACTTTTCACCAATCATTTCATCTTCATTTATTTCTCGATTAAAATATTCTATAAGCTACATGTCTTTCTCAAATGCAGATTCTTCTTACTGTATAACACAAAAAAATTTCACGGACGTTCGTAATGATTTTATGTAAATTTAAAAGACAATATTTAGTCATTTGTAGAGGATTTTAGATTTATTAAACCGCGTACGTTACATTTTATTACATTAGCATTCGCCATCTTTCAGTCAGTTTCATAATTCCACCCTTAAAGAACTTGGCAGCTTTCTGGACGATGAACAATTCTAAGTGAGTTTAAAGACGTCCAGACAAATTGAATTTCATTTCATTTAAAGAATTTGGTAGGCTTCAAAATAAGTGCTAAGCTGCAAGGTCAGGTGAGTACAGCGAATGTAGCAGGACACCTCACAAAAGCTCGTCCAATTTCTGCCTTCGATTGGCTCATTCATGTCGTTTTTCGTCCATTGCGGCCCTGGCTAAATTCAATGTCTTTTGTGAGAAGTGCTCGTTATAAACACTCCCTTCTAATACCACTAGATACATAGTATTAACACTTATAATACAGACCGGCTTTTTCGTTTTCCTCAGAGGAATCTTCGTTCCATATTGTTGTAAACAAACTGTTTTTCATCGCTTGTAATCATACTTTTAGAATAAGTCGTTTTGTTCCGTTAATGCGGAGAATTGTAAATGAAAACAATACATTTTCCGTTAAATCGTGAGAAATCCAGACATTGTAGTCATTCATGCATTCGAGTGTTTTAATATGACTTAAAATCCTCAAAAGATATATGCGAAGTATCTCCGCGATGTCCCGTGTTGTTTGTCTTTTATTATTTTTAATTTCTGTTCCGATTTGATCATCATAAATGGCCCGACGTTTTTTTGTTTCTTTTCTTTTTATCCGTAATGGTATTTTTAGTTTTTTTTTCTTTTATTTACAAACATATTATTATATTATTTTTAATCATTTCACCCCAAGCAAGGCGATAATGTCACTAGGACGCAAGCAGTTACAGGAAGTGAAATAAAATGAAAAGAGTTTAGTGAGTACAAATAAGGAGAAATGTCAATAAAGGGACAGAAATTCACGAAGATAGAAGATGGTGATAGGTGTAGCATTTAAATGTTTGAAGATTATAAATGGAAGGGAAGCAAGAAATCAGAAGAGAGTTCAACAGATGGAAAATACGTGAAAGACAGTTGCATCTAATGACAAGGGTAAGTCAATAATTATCCACAATTTCTCATACTATAATTTAAGTCTGTCACACTGCTTTCTGCTCATGCGTGCTTATAGTTAGTACTACTGTGGTCATGTAATCGAAGTTTGAGCTTGATCGTACCAGTTTTTTTGCTGCTATTACAGTGTAAACGTGGCCGCTCTGCTAGCAGTCTTACCCAAGGAGGAACAAATAACAGAGATCCGATTTTTCTAAGTCGGAAGGTGTGCTAGGGGCTGAAATTCATCAGAGCTTTTTACAACAATACGGCGACTGCGCACTCTCGCGTAGGAGTGTGTATGAGTGGATCGAGCAGTTTAAAAGTGTCCGGATAAGCGTGACCCATGAAGAAGGAGCAGGACACCTGTCAAGCTGGCCAGAAGATTCAGCAAACTCGAGAGAAGATAATGGCGAATCGGCGAGTTATCATCGATGAGGTAGCAATGTTCTCTGCAAATACGCATGTGCACGCAGTTGTGTATCTGAGGTTTTTTCTAACAGCACTAAATGTCATATGTGAAGGAAAGACATAATTTTACACGTGTATTTCTAGCTAGAAGAATCTATATCTATAGCCTGTATGCTTTTCAATTCGATTGAGAAAATATATTAATTTGATTCAATTTATATATATATATATATATATATATATATATATATATATAGCAGAATGGCACGGTGTTGCCCGTGCTTGATTCAAAAATCGTACGACTCATACAGCAATCGCTATCACTTGACTTTAAATATTTGTGCCTTTCTTTGCCTTTAAAGGAGTGCCCTTTGCCATGCTGATGTTGCTACATGCCTTACTTCTTGTCTATCTCACACTGCGAATTTTTTCTAAGCTCTATACTAAACATTAAATCTGTTACGAAAAAAGAACTAAACAAAATGAACACAAAACGATCAGCTTTAAAAAAGGACTCGTAACTGGAAAAACCGAATGAAAAAGAATGTTAACAATAAATACTTTTTCACACCCAACCCAGTTCTGCGGAATCAGAATGAACGTTAAGGTTAAGCAAGCGAATGTGCCAATTGGAGTAACGTGCCGTGCAGATATAATTTTTCCCACTTGTGACGAACGCAGCTATCGTTTTTTTTTTTTTTTGCATGCTAGCATTCTAATTAACTTTCGTGTCAGTCAGCTGTTGGCTCTCACGCTGGCCAACAGAATCTTCCTGCCTATTCGTGGCAACCAGCTATAGGCTCTCAATCTGAACAGTAGAAAATGACCGCAAACTACATGAAAACTGCCGTAGAAACATGAAAAATCGATTATTTCCACTATCGATGGGAGTTGGGAAATGCAAAGTCGTCTTGGCCTTCCCGCTAACTTGGAGCATGTGCATGTAAATATTGGTGCAAATCCGTCGAAAATTGCAGCCGTGCATTCGTTACACACACACATCCTGCCTATATATATATATATATATATATATATATATATATATATATATATATATGACATATTTATTATAATATTACAATTGTAAATATTTAATATACGGATTAACCCTTGAAAAGTGAATATATTACCACGAAACTGCGGAGTTGGAGACAATTACACTAAAGTAATTCTTTTGTATATTTATATATATATATATATATGTATGTGTGTGTGTGTGTGTGTGTGTGTGTGCGTGTGTGCAGAAAACGATATCTAAATTTTTATATACCACGAACAATTTTAGGGAAAACATTTTTTCCACTTTGTCATAGTTTTCCTCTAATGTATACATACATCAATATAATTATATATATATATATAGGGAGTGAGAGATACGGACAGGCATACAGTGTGAGAGAGAAGAGAATGATTTGTATATGTGTTTATTCCTGTTATTTCATGCGTGTGTATGTGTGTGTCTCTGAGTGTTTTTCGATTATCTGAAAAATGCAAAATCAACTTGAGATTGGCGCTCTTGACAATTAAATCATCTTTTCTGGAAATATTGCAAATCCATCATGATTCGTTTATTTGAAATACAGAATTGGAAAATTACGTTATTTACAAATCTATTTCCGAGTTGGTTGACGTTTGCATCAAATAACACGCTCGGTATCTAAAAGTTGCTATCACTTGCAAGAAGGCTTTGTGTCAAATTGAATGATTCCATTGAAATCATTTTTACTTTAAAAAATAAAGAAACGGGTTGCAAGACTCGACACCTCTAATAATACCTTTTTTTTTCACTAAAATTGCTATAAGTTTCAATGGCTGCCTGCAAACATCATACAAGATACAATTTTCTTCATATATATATTGTATACCATTCTTCTTTTTTTATGTCCGTTTCCACCCAGAACGTAGATTAACATGGCCATCCACGTCTTCCTGTCCCTGTATTTTTGTCATTTCTCCCAAAGCCCATTACGTATATTACTCGCTGCTTTCCTTTATCCCTTTTTCCTTCAATCTGTCCTGTGAGTATCAGATTTTCCAAACCCTCCTTCCTCATTACACGCCCTAGAAATTTCAACTGCCTTTTCCTGATTTTAACTATAAGTTTCCTTTTTGTGTTTATTTTCTTTAAAACCTCGCCGTTGCTCACATGTTCGATCCATGGTATCCTCAGTATCCTACTGTAGATCCACATTTCTGTTACTTCATCATACTTCTTCATCTTTGAGGAGATTTTGCAGCATTCACTGTCTTGTAATGGGGGACATACAACACGTCACTGTTCAATATTCTTTTCTTGGTTTCTAAAGAAGTTTTTTCTGTCTCTTAATACTCTGCTTAGTTTTTGGAATGCATCTTTGGCCATTCAAATTGATATAATAGAATATGCGTATATCTGTGTTCCCCTAACTGGAATATGATTGGCTGGTGTCCGTCATAAATATCGACGGACCTGTAGGAGAGTCAAGAGCCTTAGTCTGAGAGATAAGTCTATAACGACACCCATTGGACTACGCCATTGATCTACACTTCTTACCTGCGACTACGACGCGTACCAGTCGATTACTGCTACCATATTCTACTTGGTTATAGTTGCCAAAACCACTTAGCTACTTCGTTCAAATATATCCCTTTCCGGTACATATCACAAATGCTTCTTCGTATCTCAATGTCACATTTTCTGTCCACTGTTAAAACTTTTTCATGTACATCTTTCATTTTATTATCCCCAATTTGTAATTTGCCTTTTAGTCTCATCCTTTTGCTGAGAGCCATGCATTTTGTCTTCTACTTTATATTTCGACCTTTCTTCATCCTTTCCTTCACTACATAAAAACTTTTGTAGATTCCTTTCCGTGTCTGATATCAACAATGTACCCCCGGAATATCTTATATTGTTAAGGTTGTGGCCGCCAATAATGAAGGACATGTAATTCTCTCATAATTGCTTCACTGTAAAGGTTTAATAAGTCCGGTGAGAAGGCACATCCTTGTCTTACACCCCCTTCTATTTTTGTATATCTACTGAACTCAGTTTCTATCCGTATGAAGACGGTTTGCTGCCAATATAAGTTCTTGATTATTCTAATATCCTCCCCGAATATGTCAAGGTAGCTGAGCTGCTCTAACAGGTCTTTGTGGCGTACTTTATAGAACGCCTTTGCGTAATCTGTAAAGTACAAGTACTTGTCATTCTACATTTGTATTACTCTTTCTGACAACATTCTGAGCATAAATATCGCGTTACTTGTTCCAGTGTTTTGCGATGTCAACGGACACTTGTTTGACACTTAAGTAATGTCAACGAATACTCGTTGTCACTTTCGTAATGCTCGTTGTAGTAGAGACTTTGTAATCGCAGTTACAACTATAGTAGGCCGTGGAACATTGCTGGTGTCAGACGCGTTCCAATAATCTCGCACTAATAATACGTGCTTGATAATAGTCGCTTGACAAGTAACCACCGTATTGATCCGAATAGAGAATAGTGTGAAGAGAATAGAGAATAGCCGTCCGTATAGTGATAGAGGAGAAATAACGATCGTTTAGACATCACGCTACTTTCTACTTTTTCGTTTTACATATGATCACGTGATCCACTTAATTTAATAATGGGATCGCCTGTGTCTGCTTACTGGCGATCTATGTTCAAACTCGTGTCGTTAGCGACTCTTTATTCCTATATAGCACAGTGTCTTTGACTAACTCGCACTGTTCTTGTCCTATCTGTGGTCTGACTCTGCTGCACACTCTATTGATCAGAATTCGGATGATGAATTTTGTTATATGGCCGATTGTCCGATGGAGTTCACATTCGTTTTCGCATCGTTTCTTAGGCAGTACATAATAGATTATTATGAAGTTATACTGAAAGAATTTCTGACCATAAATATCGCCTTCCTTGTTCCGGTGTCTTTGACGAACCCACAATTTTCTTGTCCTATCTCAGATGCTGTCTTCTCTATTCATCAAAATTCGGATGATGAGTTTTGTTATGTGGCTCATTAGGCGGATTGTCCGATGGAGTTCACATTGCGCCTGGTTTCTTAGGCTATGAAAATAGATCGGCTTAAGTCTTCCGGTATATCACCTCTGTTGCAGATTTTATTTATTATTTCTTTGATTGTGTCTACGCCAAAAAATCATCTAAATCTGCTATAATCTCTATTAAAATTATATCTGGCCCTGCCGCTTTGTTTCTGTTCCATTTAGTCTATGCAGCTTCCATTTCGGTTCTTAATGTTTTCGGTCCGTGGGTATTTCTTTGTATTGTTAGATGTTCTCTTTCGTTCTGGAAGTGTTCTCAGATTTATTAATTCCATCTCTGAACTATTTTTCTTTCTCTAATATCCTTGTTCAGTCCATGGATCTTATGTATCCTGTTAAGTACAATATCATGAATGTCCTTGTTTTCAGTTAGTTAGCACCTACGTTGTCCCCTGTCATTACCTCAGATAAATATTGAACCCTTCCTGCTTGAAAGCAGGGAGTCTTCTTTATGTGCCCTGTCCCCTCAGGACCGTGGCTCTCCACAATTCCCTGACCTTTGTAGCTCTTAGTAAATTTTGTCTTTTCGTTATTTCTCTTAAGCCCTGTACTCAAGCTCATCAAGTATGTTATGCGCTGTTTTCCTCTGTCCCTCTTGCCGTCAATCTGTCCTGTGAGCATCAGATTTTCCAAGCACTCCTTCCTCATTATGTGCCACAGAAGTTTCAACTGTCTCTTTCCGATGTTAAGGATAAGTTTACATTTTGCTTCCATTTTCTCTAAAACCCCATCGCTCCATGGTATCCTCAGCATCCTTCTGTAGAACCAGATTTCTGTTGCCTCACGTCTCTTCCTCATATTTGAGGAGAAGCAGAGTTTTAAGAGACAGGAAAACATCGTTAGAAACAAAGGAAAGTGTACCGAACTGTTACGTGATATCTATATGGCAGTGAGTGCGGGGATAAACGCAAGAAAAGTTGTCAAAGGCGCTGTTTGGTTTTAAGGACAGTAAGAGAAAAGAAAAACAAACAACCAAAAAAAGGAAAGAAAGAAGGAAATGTATGAGGAGGCGATAACGCTCTAATGTTTAATATTTTCCATTTTTATTCTTTTTATTTGTACCCTCTTACTTCTTTAATTAATGACCTGCATTCATATTGATAATTGCCAATATAATATTTTGCTAAATTTGTCAAGCTCTAATATTTTACAATGCAATATGAGAATTTCCATGGGCATTTTATAATCATGGGACTCACAAATAGATTATTCATTCATTAACTTCAGAATTAAGATTCATCAGAAAATTTAAATAGGAAAAGTATGAAATTTTTAGATGGATTGCTATTCGTTCCAATTTCCTGGAACTTGGTACAGATCTAATTTGAACTGTTGTTGCACCTTGAGCTTTGAATCTATATTTTTTTTAATCTGAATTATTAATGCAAATACGATTATACTGCGCCAGTGTCCTTTGATTAAAATTTCCAAAGATTCTAGTCAAAAATTTATATGACATTCTATTTCGTTTCTAAGCTCGTCTGGATAAAATTTAGCGAAGAATAACAAATCTGTACTTGAGGTTGACAAGTGAGTTAGCGGATGGTGAATTTGAAAGAACATTTAAAATTTTGGCTAAAATAATTTTTTATCAGTTTCTTAATCCATAGTCAGATGAAAAAAATTGAAAAGACAAATGATTATTTCTTGACATAATGTTTACTGTTCGGCTTCACCAAAATCTAAAAATCAAGGGACATATGGAGGACGGTAGAGAAATAGCGAGCAAATAATCTAATGAGTTTACGTGAATGGGTGACAGGGAAGAGACAGAAAGTGACGGCAAAGTGTCAAATATTGTTTATAGTTACAAAGAAAAGGAAGTTGTGTAGAGTCATTATAACCCACATCCCGAAGGAATAAGGTACATTAAAGAATGAATATATATGAATTTTAGATTTCAAGTGAAAATTTATATGCAATTCATTACTGAAGATGCTGGAAATTGGTCGGGTCATTTTTATCGTTCTAGGAAGCAACTGACTCTTTCTGCTAGGTTTTATATTTACAAGAGTTAGATTTCATCAAATATGGAATGTTACTGCCATTTCCTGGTTGGAGCTGCTCAGTTTTGACAGAGTTCAAAATCATTTACACTGACTGGGGGAGGGGGATTTATTTTACTCTGCAAACCCTTTCTAACAGATACCACGTAGCTACTTTATCGCTATTTCCCTAGCAAATATTGAGATGAGCTCTATTCTTTTGTGAGAACCAGTTCAGACCTTTACAACTTGAATATGGCATGCAACTTCCCAGGAGTCGAATCATCCTAGTTTCCACCGTATTCTAAATTAAGCAGAAAGTCAACACTCGGCATTTTTTTTCTAAGAATTGAAATTTCGTGGAACAAACTACCGTGAGTACTTATCTGAGAAGTTAAATCTCATCCTTTTCAAGTCAAGATCAATCGTAATTTATCGTGCTTATCATCATCATCTTCACTTCCTACTACCCCTTATTTCATTCATGTCAAGGCCATTCATCATAACTATTTTAAAATTATCCCCCGACCTTGAGTGGCTCTCGAGATTTGTACTGGACAAATAATTAATGCAGTATAAAAATGTATTTTTTACAAATAATGAAAACTTTAATCAATGTTAATAAATCCTTGTTGTGATATCGTGAATTACATGTACAGTTCATTTGTAAATATTGTTTATTTATTTCAATATTTTTGCAACGTTTAAAGTGAAATATTGATTATTTGATGTAAAATCTTATGAATTTAACAATGTCGAAAATTAAAAAAGTTTAAAGAGCATTCCCCGGTTTCGTTGTTTAATGTCAAAGTCCTGAATACAGTGTAACCCGGATATAAGAGAAACCCGGATATAAGAGAGATTTTCTCTTGTCCCAAATTAGAGCCTGTGTTAATGTATATAAAATAGACCAAACCCGGATATAAGAGACTTCTTCTCCGGTCCCGACAACTCTCTTACATCCGGGTTACACTGTATTAACATTGTTCGGACTATCATCCTCATCGTTGTTGCCATATTTATCCCAACGTTTCGGCCGTTGGAATTTCGCTAGACTGTCTAATAGATGTCAGTTATCTCCTGTTAATTCCCCTCTCCAAGTTCTCCACCACCTTAACCCGGTATTGAACTCACACTCTTTGGGTCCTCTGACTGGATCTAACTAACGCCTTTACCCACTGTACCATGTGTCCATGTGGGTATGAATTTATGGGTATTATAAACCTAATGCCATCACCATTATTTACCAGTTCTCATATTACAATGTAAAAAGTGTACATAATGCCTCATCTCAGAAATATAGACAGATACTGAAGGATCGGTACGGACCCAATACACCGAAAATATGGATACAAATATTTATTTAGTATAAAAGACTTTTTTTTACAAGGTAGACCTCATATATGTAGAACAGATTTTAAAGAAGTCATAATTCCAGCTATATGTCCGACATCTGCTTGAAGAGCACGCGATCTAAAGAACACTGTTGGAAATAATCACTCGAACTTAGCGAAATCAGAGTGGATGATATTGGAATCCATAGAAATGCGACCAACTTTTCAGTGGCCCTTTAATCGATTGCACTTTAAGAGAATCTTTACAAGTTAGTTGAGGCCAGCACACAACCGCGCGAAAAAATCCTATTTGATAACTAGCTTCTAGAATCAGCAATGGACTTACATATAACATATCCACCAAACGAATGAACACTCTTGATACCTGTCCACACCATATCAAGTTTTATTAAACATGTCAATATTTTCGCAATAAACTATACAATGTTAGTACAATTGTAACCAGCGAGTGCCTCTAAAATGTTCAGAATATATATATATATATATATATATATATATATATATATATATATATATATATATATAAAATTATAACATATGCATGTTATGATATCACGACAAAAAATTGCAATTTGGATCTGTACTTGGTTATATATATATATATATATATATATATATATATATATATATATATATATATATATATATATATAATTATTTATTTAAAAATATGATTCCAAATCGCGACATAAGAAGGCTCATTTTTCAAAACAAGAGCCGAAATCTTCAATATAATTATTTGAATTAAATAGAGTTAAAGTAAGCTCTGTTCCATCTTCAAGCGAAATTTGTTTTTGGAATAACGTATATCTGAAATTTACGTGTTTTAAAAATTGAAATCAAAATTTCCATGGTAACAGCTAGGGCGAATTGTTTAAATTGGGTAGGCGCGTGTTGGGTGTTAATAATAAGTATCAGTATAGCGTTACTTTCATAGATGTCAAGTCAGGGAAAGGTGGGGGTGTCTAAATTTTAAACGGAAGATGTATTAACCCTCATCTAGTTTGCATGTCTATGGAGATTTATTTATTCTTTTATTTTATTTTTTTATGAAAGGGATTTGTGCATATAAAAAACTGTCGTAACGTTTGTTTTTTGACGACTTCATAAAGGGTTATCTTTTTTGTAGGGAATTTAAACTATTTATTTGGGGTATGGATTATGAAAGGTGTTATATTGTATGCATGTTTTTAATTAATTATTCAAACCATGAATTTGATGATTGGGCTATGGATTAAACAAGTTATTATATTGTATGCTTGTTTTTAGCTAATAATTCAAACCATAAATCTGATGATGTCTACAAAAAACCGTTAACTCGTGTCTATTGTTTAATAGATTATTATTTTTTAGAAGCTTAATAATGTGCAATTTCTCGTGGAGGCACAAAGAGCATGGGTCATCCCAAGTTTTACATGTTCTAGCCTTGTTTATAATTTTCCATTTTACTTTAGGTGTCCTATTTGTTTCCTTCAGATGCCAAAAATATTTAGATAGGGAAGCCTGATTTCTTTTGTTTATATTGTTGAAAGAGCACTTATGCTGCCTCCATCTATCTTTAAAATCATTCTTCGTGGACCCAATGTATATCATATTAGTGCTAGGACTCTCAGTGGATGATATAGTACATTGGTATACCACAGATTTTTCAGAAATGCGTTATTCAAAAAAAATTTCGCTTGAAGATGGAACAGAGCTTATTTTAACTCAATTTAATTCAAATAATTATATTGAAGTTTTCGGCTCTTGTTTTGAAACATGAGACTTCTTATGTTGCGATTTGGAATCATATTTTTAAATAAATAATTATATTTTACCAGTTTTCCCATTGTCATTTTCATTCAGGAATTGGCAGTGGTTCTCAATGAAAATTTCGTTTTTTGCTTTGATAAAGTCCACGTCAGCAAGTACCACTTTTCCCATTGTCATTTTTATTCATAAATATTGTCTTCTCTACTGATTAAATCAGAGAAATTTTCATATATATATATATATATATATATATATATATATATATATATATGTGTGTGTGTGTGTGTGTGTGTGTGTGTGTGTGTGTGTGTGTATATGTATAATTTATTCGAAAATTATGACATAAATATGTTATAAAATCACTACAAAAATAGAGACAATCCATGCAGTTGAAACACTCCACTTCACCTACTCCAATGAAGGTGAATGTCGTTTCAATCTGTAGAGAAGGTTAGGGCATCTGCTTTTTGGCATGCAAAAGGCATTGTGTTTATTGACTATCTTAAAAGGGCCACAGTGGAGAGTATAATGCTGCATTGCTGAGGCAGATACGAAAGGCTATCAAGACCAAACTCCCAGGAAAACTGACAAAAGGGCTTCTTATAGTATGTAAAATAGGTTATTTAACAAAACAAGGGCAAACGAAAAAGGTACCAATGTGATCAGGACGAAAAATATTTATTAATTATTAACACAAGACAAAAAATAAAGCACGGAAATTGAGGTTTTTCGGTCCTGAGTTTTCGGGCACGCCAGTGTTTGCATCGGCGATGCGAGAATTAAACAGAGAAACAGTGAAGACGTTTTGCACGGCGAGAAATCAGAGATCGGATTTTTACTAACACTACCATCTACACAGGCAGTCACACCAGCCACAAGGACAACAGTTGGTGAGTCTTCCCCGTTTCCCATTTTTATGGTCATCTCGCTCCTCAGAGTAAATTCCCTGGAGATTGGCAACCCTAAAACTCTTGATAGAAAAAAAATGAAACGTAACTTTTTTTTTTGTTTTTTGTTTTTTTAAATTTAAAATTCAAAAAGGATAGAAAAAAGAAGAAAAAGACAGAGAGAAAAACAGGAACAAATAAGGGAGAAGGAATTTAAGAGGGGGGGTAGAAAAATGAAAAAGAAACACCCAAGAAAAACAGGAAAACAGAACATTTACAAGTCTAGACAGAAATTAAAAACGGTTGGAGATTAACAATGAATTATATTTGAAAACTTAACTCTGTTTCAAATAGAAAAAATTAAAATGGGAAAATTTACATAAGAAAATACAGTAATTATAGTTAAGAAAACGAAGTTTTTAAGATTGTAGATAAAGAAAAATTATAATTTAATATTAAAACTATTATTTAATTTTAACATTAAACAAAAGAATTTAATATTATAATAAAAAATTAAGGCATAATTAATATTTACATACGGAAAATTATTTGTTTACAATATAAGGGAAAATATTAAATAGATTAATAAAAGGCAAAAAATAGATTAAATCTAGGTTAAATTTAAACATTATATAGATTAATTGTAGAATAAAATATAAAGGTTTAAGATACATACATTCATTCATATATATATATATATATATATATATATATATATATATATATATATATATATATATTACTGGTTTTAAAATATGGTTCCATCGCTACAAAGGAATTACCATGTTTCAGAACAGAAACTAAAAATTCAAATTTAATTGTAGAATTAAATTAAAATACCTAATAGTGTTTCATTTTCTAGCGTATTTTGAAATAACTTATTTTGAAATTTACTGAGTTTTATACG
Source organism: Acanthosepion pharaonis (assembly GCA_903632075.3). NCBI lineage: Eukaryota > Metazoa > Mollusca > Cephalopoda > Sepiida > Sepiidae > Acanthosepion > Acanthosepion pharaonis. The sequence continues at coordinate 3,954,963 of CAHIKZ030004677.1, forward strand.
AACATACATTCCTAATATTAATTTCTAAGGATACAGAGAAATTCAATCATTTTGACAAGGGGTGGTAGTGTATTCATTTTTACTGACAACTATTGTATCAAAATATGAGTTACTTTCGAAATGAGGTTAAGTTAAGGTCGGGTAGTAGTGCCTGTTCAACAAATGGTGACATCCATTTTTCGCATGCCGCCTGTTTTTTTTGGGGTTTTTTTCAATGACAAAAAGGTTTTCGGCACTTTTCTTTTGACGTTAAATTTGTAATTGTATACATAAAGTTATTTTGCAAAAGGATTGTTTGAATATGAGTACGTCGTATTAAAATAAAATTTAAAAATATTATTCAAACAACCCTTTTGCAAAAAAAATCTTCTAGTTCTCTTAGGAACTATTAAGAATGAAAATAATCTAAGTTCATTATTTTTCAAGGAATGTGTTTCAACTTCATAATTTTAAATGTTAACTTCAGTCAATTTACTGTTCATAATCATAACAATATTATGAGAACAAATATGTTCTGCCTAAGTTGGGTAAATCCAGTACTGCCTGGTGAAATTAATAAACAAGTTTTCCATCATTGCTCTCAGTCGGGATCATCATTGCTCTCATGGGATCAATCGAATAAATACTAAAATTACAAAAATAATATTGAAATTTTCTAATGCTTTTTTTTGTATATTTTTCAATGTATATAATAATATTGTTACAATCTTGATCTCAAATAAAGTGTGCACTTCATACTAATTTGATATGAATAATATTCAAAACCTCAAGTCCACTGAACTTTACTCCACTCGTTAGAATGAATAAACCGTCACAAATAGGCTAAAAAATAAACATCATTTATTAAAGGAGTGTAAATATAAGTAAACGTCTCCTATTTTCATTCTCGTACTTTTTAGTAACTAAGGGATATTTGTTTCAATACATATTTTCTAGTGATTTTAGCATTATTGCCTTTCATGTTTAACAAGCAACAACATTGTGATACTATTTGTCGTTGCCGCGGTGAAACGGAAGAAACTTTTGCTAAAACATAAGAAAGTGTTATCTGCTGAAAGATATTGAAACGAGAAAGGTTAATACAAAAAAACCCGTGGGAGAAATTGAGGATTTTATTCACACATAAACGACTGGTGTTACAGTTTTTTGTGTATATATATATATGTACTAGTGAGTTAGTCCAAATGCCTTGACTCACTTTATAGTCTATCAATAGAAGGTTAACCAATCAGAAGACGTAGAACATTCCGTCGTGTATAAAGGCGGCCATTTTGTCCACTCTACCCGAATGTCCAGTCCAGCTTGTCAGGCGAAGAGAAACAGAAGGACGAACTACGCTCTGCTACTTTTATCGAAATATCCACTGCTAACCTGAACAACGCTTTCCTATTGTCTTCGAAATCACTGCTAACCTCTGGATTCTATACTCGAAAACGACCGTCATGATGAATAACAACTTGAACTGTATGTTGAGCAGTTTTAGCAATAGAAAACTGTCCCAGAATTAATGGTGATTGTCACACAGCTGCAAATGCGGGCTGGAAACCGAAAAAGTAGATTTTTTGTAGACAACTGAATTTGAAACTGAGTTTTCCTGGACGGAAAATGGTCGAGGTAGCAGGCGCAGATAAGACATCAAGGAGGATGGAGGAACCACCCACGCTCACTGAAGAGGTCGGTGAGAGAGATAAAAGAGAGGATCAAGAGAGGGAATTCCCCAAAGTTATGACGTAAACCCGAGGGGATCCACCGAAATGCTCATACCTCGCCAATGCCATCGTTTTTGGCGAATGTCTATATATACGAATGCGCGAAGCGAATTAAGTAGACCAGAGACAGGAGAGAGACTTACATGATTATCTGTCGACGAAAGTAAACCAGATTTTGCCAGTTCAACAATAATATCACTTCTGATTTAGACGCGCATTAGGCTGATAATTAATTGCATGCTAACCTTTATATAAAACAATTACTGTACGGAGGACTGATATGAAAACAGTATTTACTTTTGTTCAATTTATCTGAGTGTTATTTTTTTTTTCCTGTATGTCATCGCCCTGCTTGGACCAGCCCAACACGAAGATACCTGCATCGATTCGATCTTGGCTGCCTTATGATCAACCTTAAATCACAACGTGGGATAAGGTTAGCTCTGGATTCAAGAGGTCACTTCAGCGATCAGCCGCGGTGTTAGAAGCCTTGGACGATCGGGAGGGTGTTGCAGGATGACAATATTATATACACTATTTATATTCAGATGATTATCCTCATCTTTATTGTTGTTATCACAATATTTCGGTCTTTGTACTTTGCGGCTTTCATCATGTGTATGCCGATCTGGGTAACCTACAAGGAAATCTGAACAGCACCCTTTATTTAATCTATCAGGTCATCCCATAAGTTCTGTCAGAATTTTAACTTTTTGTTAAAACGAACGAAATTTAAAGAGTATTTTATAATGTCTAATGGAGCTGAACACTATTTTTATGTTTATTGCATTTAAACTGATCAAATTTTATTTCAGAGAACAATAAAATTAAATTTTGTTTGATTAAAACCCTGCTAACATGAAAGTACCCAAGAATCATTTGAGGCACATTATGCTTTATGAGTTCAAGAAAGGAAACTCAGCAGCCGAAGCGGCGAGAAATATTCATTCAGTTTATGGAGAGGAGAGTGTTAATGAAAGAACTTGCAGATGATGGTTTGCAAAATTCAGAGGTGGAGATTTCACCCTTGAAGATGAAGATCGAACCGGACGTCCAGTTGACTTTGATGAAAAGCTTTTTGAAGTATCCCTTGAAGAAAACCCTGCTTTATCAGTTGAAGATGTGGCTGTGGTTCTCAGTTCAAACCATACAACTGTTCATCGTCATCTTCAACAACTTGGAAAAGTTCCTAAACTTGGAAAATGGGTGCCTCATGAATTGTCTGAAAACAACCTCAAATCGCGAGTTGACATCTGCTCTCCTCTCCATTCTCGCCTACTTGTTTCACCTTTTTTAAATAGACTTGTGACTGGCGATGAAAAATAGAACTTTTTATCGAAATGTTAAGCGTCGTAGACAGTGGCTTAGTAAAGGGAAGGACCCCAGCCACAGCCGAGAAGGGAACTTCATGGGCAAATGGTTCTTCTTTCAATCTGGTGGGTTCGTCAAGGAATAATCCACTTTGAATTCTTACCACCTAATGCAACAATTAATGCTCAAATATACTGTCAGCAATTAGAGCGTTTGAACCAAGCTTTGAGGAAAAGAAAGACCTGCTTCAGTGAATCAAAAAGAGGTGATGTTTCATCACGACAATGCGCGACCCCACACAGCAAGAATCACGTCACAAAAAATCGAAGAACTTGGTTGGGAGAAAATTTCTCATCCACTTTATTCTCCCGATCTTGCTCCTTCAGACTACCATTTGTTTCGTAGCTTAGAGAATCATTTGGAAGAAACAGCTTTTGTAACACAGGGAGAGGTTAAAACTGACATTTGTGAGTTCTTCGAATCAAAGCCAAAAGAATTTTACAGTAATGGAATTAGTAAGCTTGTTAATAGATGGAAGGAAGTCATAGATAATCAGGGAAAATTCATTCTTGATTGAATCTGTAATTAAATATAACATTTGGTCACTTGTTTTCTTTATTCAAAATCCGGACAAAACTTATGGGATAACCTGATACATGGCTAGATTTTACTCGTTTCACTGTCAATTTCTAGGGAGATATCGCTTAGTTCTTAATTTTAGTACTATTCAGGTATTGCTCCTGATTAGTGAGTCCAAGTACACACTGTCCAGCCCAGAGATTGAACTCACAATTGCTATGTCACCAAACTCACGAACCAACGCATTAATCCACTAGCGTGGAGGATGCAACGGTCGAAACGTTGTGATAAAAATAACAAAGATCAGGACATTAGTCCGAATATAAATAGTGTAAGTTAGGTACTTACACAAAATCACTAAAAAGAGTATAATATTATGAAAGAATACGCCAAACTTAATATAAACTAAATTTTATCGTCAAAGTTTTGATGTTATTATTAAGGTGCAAGAGAGACATATTCATTAAATATTTAAATATTTTTTAATACTTTTGCGATCATTCAAAATTTTGGTTAAAAATCTTGTTTTTCTTGCGACAGTTGATGGGCTATTATTTCAGCATCTTTTTTGCGGTGAAAGACACATTGATTTCGAAATTCTTGCAAAAATCAAATAGTTGTCAGATTTTAATGGAACTTTCAGAACTTATTAAAAATGAATGAAATTATTTTATAAATCTTTTTTCTTTTTGTAGAAAATCTTGGTATTTTTTTCTCATATGTTACACCCAATTTTCATAATGTTGAAACTTGACTAATGCATGGAATAATGATGCAACACAAAATGTACTTAGAACAAAATGTATTGAAACAAGAAAGTGTACACAATATTTACATATAGTCTCTTGTATATTCCTGGTAAGACCGTTCCTGGAGAATGTGTTGACTGAATCGCAGTCGGGCAGAGTCTCTGGTTGAATCTCTTGATTCCTCCCTCTCTTCCCGGTACCAACCATATTTATATGGTCAGTACTCCACTATGCAAATTAGGTGGATCCTACCACAACACATAATTTGATGAAAACTTGAGAAATTAAATGAGATAATTTTAGTGTCGATATTAGTGTCAAAAGCAGAACACCTTGGAGAATTTAAATCATAGATTTTTTTTGTAAAACCGGAATCCAGCCTACCGAAAATCTGGTCTGAATCGTAATATTATTTAACTAGAAAAGCTTTTGATTACTTTTCACAATAAGATATATTACGGATATTTTCTTAAGATAAAATTTGATGAATAATGAATTTTTACAAGATTTGTTTTCATTTTTTTACAATTTTAATTAGAATATTTTATAAAGTTTTAAATCTTTTAATATTCACTTTCAATAGTGTTAATGTTAGCGAATATTGTTATTAAGCAAAAATATTTACTAATCATAACACGAAAAGCTTATTACAATCTGAGGTCATCCAGTCTTTAAAAAAGAATTTTGAATTGCTTTTGTATGTGTATAAATGTGCCGATTTTGTAGGTACAAATGTTTGTACACGACATTATTAGAAAATAAGATCCATAACTATAGTAAATTTAAAGCCAAAGTATCTAAAATTCAATAAATAAATAGTAAATAGATTACAGAGAATGTTTTCCTAATTTTTTCGAGATTACTGAATACTTAAAAATTATATATAAAAAGGCGTTCACTTTATTCTTCAAATAATCAATCTATCATGATGCTATCAGCACATCAAGATGATTTGTTTGGTTTGTTTTGTTTTACGGCATATCAACCTCAATGGTTTATTTAATGCTGACAAGCTTCTTTTTTTTTCTGGTAATATTTTATTTTGTCAAAAATTCATTTCTGGTAACATTTTTTCCTCAAAAATGTATAGCTGGTAATATTATTTTAAAACATGTATTGCTGGTAATGTATATTTGTTTTTCAAAAACATATTGTGGTAAAAAAAAATTTTTAAATTGATTTTTTTTTTTTTAAAAATATATTGCTGGTAATAGTGTTCTTTTCCTTCATAAATTTATTTCTGGTAATAATTTTTTACAAAGTATTTCCGGTATTAAAACCTATTTTTACACTTTTACAATGCTTTTTACCTCAGTTTCAAAGACCCTAACAGGTGCTACCACCCGGGTCAGGGTGGACCTGGGAACACCAGCAATTAAGAGGTGATTCCACGCTCCTCAAAACCTCCTGATCAGATGCCTTGCTGTTGGACGTAGTTTATCGTCCTACCCAAGACGCGGATGTAGTTTATCGTCTTACCCAGGATGGCACATCAAGAGATTAAATAAATCGCTACCGAAGTGTTAAAAATGCATTCTGCGATATTTTAAAAGTAAATAATATTTGTTTTAAATCTGATTATTTATACTTTAAATCAGCTAATATTCCTCAAATAAAGTTTCAGAAAAGTATATTTTATTTTTTGGAAGATTTTTTTTTTTAGAAAGAGAATTAAATTGCGATGAAAAGCGGCTCAAAATTGCGCTAAGCAGCTATTTTAGCAAAATGAAAAAAAATCCTTCCAGTTAATTTAAATTAGTTTTAAATTCGATTTGAAATACAGTAAAATGCTTTGATTATTAGGAATATTAAATTTAATCTATTAGCTTGAAATTGAAACTAAAATAAAAGCTTCAATAATGATTTCTTGTTTTTAAAAAATCATTTTAAACCTTAGATATCGCATATTCTGCGGAGTTACTTAATGTAAATAGTAAATTCGCACAAAAAAGAAACAAGTTAATAAATTACGCTATTTATAATATGTACTTTGCTAAAATATTATTTTCTTTTTAAAACTAATGTTATTGTGAATTAAATTAACTAAAATATTTCTAGTATTTTATTATTAAATACATTTCCTTGAAAATTATTCCGGAAAAGCTGAATAATAACTTGAACTGTTTTGTCTTACTAATTATCATATCTTCTACGCTGATGTTGGAGTGAACAGGCGTGTTTTTCATTGATAAAAAAAACGATGTATTTTAGAAGGGAAATCTTTATTTTGATTATCCATTTTTTATATATGTTTTTTTTATTCTAATTTTGTTTTATTATTATGCATTTAGAATACTTAATTATTAACATTGTTATAAAATAAAATAAGACATATCTCGGCTGATTTACAGGCAAATAAACTAATATACTCAAGAGCGGGAGCCGGATGTGAACGGGACAAGGCCCCGTCATAAAATGACCATTATCTTCGTTTACGCATGTTCCCGACGTACGAGTTCCGGTCGAAAAATAAAATAATATTTTAAAGTGTTTCTATTTTTCAACCAATAAAAATGCTTCCCTCCTAATTATACTCGCATCGTTTTTCAAGCCTGTTAAGCCATAAAGAAAACTCCATAAAAGGCGTCACACGGAAGTACAACGAGCAGTCAACAGGAGGCCAGGGAAGAGACCTGTCACGGTCAGGATGAGCGGTCAGCAGGGGGAGCGCCAGCGTCAACCAGTGTGAACTATTTGAGAGATCAACCCACATTCGAAGCCGGCTTATGAACTTTACCACAAGGTAGCTGTCCCAAACCCACACGTTCCTGTTGAAATAAATCACGTAAATCTATTTCTACTGTTGTCGTATTTCTTTCTTGCAACCATACGCTTGTCTATAACAACATGCATTTTTTTGTAAGCTAATTTGAGGTATACATCGATTGTTTGATTTTTATAAGTGTTTTAGCAAGTTACTTTATTAAGAATGTCTATTATTATTAGGAATTCTATATTTATATTTAGGCGTAAGATTTCTCTTTTTTATTCAAGAGGACGCAATTTTCGACTTTGTAGGAAATTAATTTCGAGTCGTTATGTTTGTTTTATCTCTGACTCTTCGATCAGTTTTGTCGATTTCTATCACTTATCATTCAAACATTGTTAATAACATTTTGCCGAAAATTTTATTCTTTTATCCTTTTATTATTTATTGATTGCAGTAACAGTGTCTCGATAACAGACAAAA
>CAHIKZ030004677.1:3972500-4007500 GCA_903632075.3 Acanthosepion pharaonis
GGAAGAGAAGAGAATTTTAACGTTTTTCTCTATACGAAATACGCCAGCTGCTCGGAGAACTCAATTCAAATTAATTGAAGAGTAATGTTTAATAGCAGTAAGAGCCGGCGTTTTTTTTTAAACTTTCCCTAGATTTCCGGCAGCATATATATATATATATATATATGTTTGAATAAAAGACAGACCACGTTAAGATTCCATGTAATAAGCTATTTCACCATAACCCCTTTAACAAGGTTCTGGATCATTAGACTTTACTTCCAAAAGCTGAAATGAAAAATGAAAAGAAATTCACAGTTTTTTTACGGACCTCATCAAGTATGCGTAAAGTTAACGAAGTGAGGAAGTGAGGGAGAGAGGATATGAGTGTGTCATATGTATCATTTTAGTTTCCTATTTTAACCCCAGTGTGTCGGCTAGATGTTGCTCAAATTTAATGCATCTCGTCTCTAGATATAGATGGCTAAGGGGTGAATGATAAGAACGACATTAAAGGAAGAAGTTACCACAACCCCAATAAATTACACGACAGGTTTCATTCAAATTCTTAGACGCTGTCAGTTCGCGTTACTTTAACGTGCATATTTATATAATATATATATATATATATATATATATATATATATATATATATATATATGGTACTTAAAAGCCTGCAGATTTACCCAACATAGGATTCTCCCCAAAAATACTTATTTGGCTATTTGGGTAGTATGGGGAAATGGTTCCGGCTGTGGACGTTTCACATCCTCTTTCGTATGAAGTGCAAATGACCAACAAAGTCATACACATGTCTATGTAGTAAGGTATATAATTATATCTATATAAACATTACATTCATGTGTGTGTAAAGATACGCAGAATCATATACTTTATAGTGCTTTATAGGTGTGTATAAACACATACACAAAAATATTCACCTACCTGTATAAGCTCACTTTTTTTGTTTTTATGTCACTATATAAACACGTTCGTCTCTACGATTTGGTCGATTGATTTGTTTTTTACGGCTTATCAACCTTCTGTAGGATATTTAAAAATATTTTTAGATCGTAAGAAATTTTTTGCGCAGTGTGTGTGTGTGGGGGGGGGTAAATTTTAATGACATATAGCCGAAATTAAGCAACGTTAATCTTGGCCAGTGCCTAAATGGGTGACAGTTTGGAAATAGCAAATGCTGTAAGCTTGGATTTGTGGGTGTTGTTATGGATAATCGAAGAGCCGAGTACCAATTCCTCTTCCGTTCGTTATATTTACCTGGGTGCAAATACTCTTAGCAAAGAATCCATCTATTCTCCGCACAACTTACAGCACCTGGTATTCCCAAGTGGTCACCCACCTAGGCACTGACCAGATTCGCCGTTGCCTAACTTCGGTGATCGTACGGAGACCGGTGTTTCTAGGTGAAAGCACAACTTGGTGCATTCACTCCCTTGGGAAAGTTATGAATGTAACGCTTCACCTACCTCTAGTTATGGCTTAATTAGTAAGGATTGTATCACTAAACTATTATTATCGAGAAAAAATTCTTGCAGAATAAAAATATTTTAAATAACATGCAATGGGTTGATAAGCCGTAGAAAATGAAACAATCACAAAACCTTAGACGAATGCATTCATATATTCAGATAAGAACAGAAGAAAATGTGTGCTTATACAGACAGGTGAATATTCATCAAACAATTAAATGATGAATAGAAAACAAGATATCGATTTTTTCTAAATATTACATCAGTTTTAATTATTCCCTAATTACATATTTGCTTCTTTTTTTAACCAATTCACCCAAGCAAGACGATAATGTTACTAAGACGCAATGGCTTACTTCGAGTGAAAGAGAATAAAAAGACTTTAGAAGGAACCAGAAATCTAATCCCTGACAGGAAACAATGGATGGATCTCTACTACTGTTTCAAAAAAATCGGGGAGTAATATGAATAGACGTCCGGTTCAGATGCTTTTTTTGTTTTTGCTTTTTTTTTTTTGAACTGGAGTATAGGTTTATCCCATGTTTACATTATGATAATAAGCAGTAAGAAAAATAATTTCAAACGTAAGCATTATCTCTGTTGCGTTTTCTTTTTTCTAAGAAAAAAAAAACGCTTACCCCACATGTTGCAAACTGCGTATCAATATGAGCTATTATTCTCATGTTAATTTTATGAGCCTATTCTTCCATGCTGGCTCAAGGCATGTTTGCAGAGAGAGTTTGGTTTTCCCGCAGTAGAACCGTTATCGTTCCTACATATCCTCATGAACTGTACGTCTTACCACTTCTTCCGTACATTAATCTCAATCAGTAACCCTAGACCTTCAATGGCTTTTGGTCTCTGTATTTAGTGATCAGTTAGTAAAATAGTATTGGGTTGGTGCATAATTATCAGGCGTTTTTGTAAGCGAGTTATTTGTTAATTACTGTTTTGTTTATTTTTTTAATAAAAATATTCTTTTATTTAAGGTTATAAAAATGCATGTTGATAATCATACGCTCCGGAATAATCATTTAAAAATGTTATTGTTGAAGTGTTATGTAGCTTTTTTCGTTATAAATATTGTTTAAAAACGCCTGATAATTATGCACCAACCCAATAAGCGTGGGAACAACTAATTATTTATGAGTTTTGGAATTTACATTAAAAATGTTACATTGTGGTTTAGTAGAATGGACATTGCAACCGATTCTTCTATCAAGTGCTTGATTTCATTCTATGAGAGCAATTTCAATATGGGGGGAACTTTTTTGAATTTATATTAATTATTTTATAAAATGTTCAAATATCCGTCCTGGGTATGACGATAAACTACATCTGGTAGCAAGGGCTTTGATTGGGAGGCTTTGCGGAACGTGGAAATTACCTCTTAATTGCAATTAATCTCAGGTTCACCCTGATCCAACGTGGTAGCACCTGTTAGTGTCTCCGCTATGGGTAAATAATTAATCCCTAAACTGGGATCAAAACACTATGAAAGTATAAAAAGAATTACATTAAAAATACCAGCAATACATTTTCATAGTAAAAAAATTACCAGCAATAAATTTTTGTAAAAATAAAAAAAAATTACCACCAATATATTTTTGTAAAAATAAAAAAAAATTACCAGCAATATATTTTTGTAAAGAAAATTACTAATGCTACCAAGAAAATTAAATTTCGGCATTACATGACCCATAAGGATTTGATATGCCGCTAAACAATCATGTTCAAATATAAGCCTACAATTATAAACATCCGCTTATTTTCGCTTACATGAAATATAATATGTTTTTAAATGTGATATTTTTCACTATATAGAAATACCAGTAGGATCCTCGAGAATAACTGCAAACATCAGGATGTACCTTAGGCTACTGCTTACAGCAAATGTGTTAATGTATTTTAAATGGTGGATCTATAATGATCAAATGAGTAATATTAGATTCACACAGTAGAAAATGCGACAAGCCGTGAAATACCTATGGACTAAAATGTATACATGGAGAGTTTTAAATATTTTGCTATGACAAATATAATCGTAACGAACAAGGAAATAATCACTGTTTTAAAAGTGAAAATTTCCTTTTCCCAGTTGTCCTTCACTTCACAGCCCAGCACAAAGCATTCATATTATTTTTCTATTTGCCGTCTCCTGTCAGGGCTTTGGAGATAATTGCTCACCACAATTTCCTCTTCTTTATAGCGCTTAATAAATTTGATCTTTTCGCTATCTCTCCTAATCCATGTCCCGCTAACTATTTACACGAGCTTGTTAGGTAGGTTATGACGTTTTCCTCTGTTCCTTTATCCTTCAATTTGTTCAGTGAGTGTCAAATTTTCTAAGCCCTCATTCCTCATTATGTCCCCTAGAAATTTCAAATGTCTTTCTGCTGCTAAGCATAAGTGTCCTTTTTTTTTATTATCCTTTCCTTACAACTTTCTCGTAGCTCGCATGCTCAACACAAAACATTATTCTTTATAAATGTGTAATACTTAGAAGCATTTTATAGATGTGTATGATTAATAAAAATGACATTAACAAATATTTTCAGTTTGTCTTTGCTGCATCTTTTCGAACGTAAATTCACTTCATCTACGGCGTGGCAAACCTGCTATTTTCGATAACTGTTCTCTCCTTGAACATTAATTAGCTTGCAGTGGACCGATATTCAGTCGGCCTTGCCCAAAGATATTCCCGAAATAAGATGAATAATCTTTCAGTTGAAAGCAATGTAACGTTATCACTAGCGAAGGAAATTTGAGCAAAGTTAATATAAAACCAGATCAACCATAAGATCCGAAAAGTTAATATCGACAACGAATGTATCCGAATAGAAAGACAATTAGATAGTGAGCAGAAGACAATCGTTTTCTTCTTCCTGGACAACAATTAAAAATATCTAAACCATTTTGGAGGCTCCAACCTATCGAAAATGTTCTTATAAATACAGTGTAACCCGGATACAAGAAATTTGTCGGGACCGGAGAAGAAGTCTCTTATATTCGGGTTTCTCTTATATCCGGGTTTGGTCTATTTTATATACATTAACACAGGCTCTAATTTGGGACCAGAGAACATCTCTCTTATATCCGGGTTTCTCTTATATCCGGGTCTCTTATATCCGGGTTACACTGTAACTAAAGAGAACGAACTCAAATGAGAGAAATTATTTTTTTTAAACTGTAGCTTTTATTTTCGTTTTTTATTCATAATTCATTCTGTCTTTATAGTTGGCGATTTTAGTTCATACTAGAGATTTTCAAAGGGTTTCAAGTTTTGCCCTAAAATTGTTTATAGTTTAAAATTTGGTTATATTCAATCTAAAATATTCATGAGTAATGCTATATCTTCCCCTTGTCTAATGGCGGCAAATTAATAATTAAACCTAACTGTTGGATTGGTCGTTCATTATTTTTCCTTTTTATTCTCAAAATGGAAACGGTCTTTCCCACCTCAAATGCAGACAAGCGCCATCAGAAGTATTATGGATTGATTTTAAGATCTAGGATATATCCTGAGTTTTTAACAAAGTCATTTCTTCCAATAGATAGTATTTTAAATGTTAACTAATTATTTGCCAGTTTTTTTTCTAATCAAAACACCTATAACGTCCGTATCACTGACACATGCTTTCTGGTCACACAAACTGCAACATAGTTATGTTTTAAACATCAACTTCTTTTGAGTCACATTTTCTTTCAATATATTTTTCTCCACTACTCTAAAAGTTATACTACAGTCTACCTTTTGAGCCCTTCGTTCCTGAACAATTTTAACCCTTCTGCCTGAGTCAAAATTTGCAAATAATTGGTATGTAATGTTTCACGGTAGACATAAAAATAGTTACAAGTATTTACCCACCATTCAAACGGTAGCTGGGCATTGAGTCATTTTTCTCTACCACTGTTCAACCGGTGGCTGGGCATTACGGCATTTTTCTCTACCACCGGTAAAGCGGTAGTCAGGGCTCAAAAGGTTAATATCTGAAATCAGGAGAGATTTCAGAGTTACAGACGGAGTAATAAAATAATTTTGTTTTAACGCTGCCAAAAATTTAAATGGTATCTCTCAAATTGAGTCTGTTTTTTTCCTCTCCTATTGAACAGTATTTTCTACTTTGACCAGAGACAAATTCAAGGACTCTGTCACTTTTCTAGTTGCTATTCATTACATCTAACCTTTCAATAACAATGAATCTGACTTTTATGACCTGTCCTTTTCATATCTGCTTACCTCGGAGTTCTTGACAAGATCCAGAGACGGATATGTAATTTAATTGGCCCTGATCTAGCGTCTTGTCTGCAGTCACTCTCTCACAGACGCGCCGTCGCCTCTCTCTCTGTCTTTTTCTACAAATACTTCCATGGTAACTGCTCTGATGAAGACTCCATGAATTCAAGCGCCCTATGAGCCTGGCATCCCGCTCCCACCCCTTACACCGTAGAAACCTTCAAATGTAGCCGTCTCTTAACTCCAATAGCTTCATACCTCGCACCTCTCGCCAGTGGAACACCCTCCCCTCTCTTTTCCTGAGCTATAATAATAATAACAATGAATCTCCATGACCTGTCCTTTTCACATCTGCTTACCTCGGAGTTCTTGACAAGATCCAGAGACGGATATGTAATTTAATTGGCCCTGATCTAGCGTCTTGTCTGCAGTCACCCTCACAGACGCGCTGTCCTCTCTGTCTTTTCTACAAATACTTCCATAAACTGCTCTGATGAGCTCTCTCTGGGACTCCATGAATTCAAGCGCCCTACGAGCCTGGCATCCCGCTCCCACCCTTACACCGTAGAAACCTTCAAATGTAGCCGTCTCTTCTACTCCAATAGCTTCATACCTCGCACCTCTCGCCAGTGGAACACCCTCCCCAATTACTGTTTTCCTGAGAGCTATAATAATAATAACAATGAATCTGACTTTTATGACCTGTCCTTTTCACATCTGCTTACCTCGGAGTTCTTGACAAGATCCAGAGACGGATATGTAATTTAATTGGCCCTGATCTAGCGTCTTGTCTGCAGTCACTCTCTCACAGACGCGCCGTCGCCTCTCTCTGTCTTTTCTACAAATACTTCCATGGTAACTGCTCTGATGAGCTGCTCTCTGGTTCCCAGACTCCATGAATTCAAGCGCCCCGAGGCTACATGAACCTTCAAAGCGCCCTACGAGCCTGGCAGAGCTAATAATAATAACCCTTTTATGACCTGTCCTTTTCACATCCTTACACCGATCCAGAGACGGAAACCTTCAAATGTCTTTTAGCCGTAACTTCTGATGAGCTGCTCTCTGGTTCCCAGACCATGAATTCAAGCGCCCTACGAGGCTGGCATCCCGCTCCCCCTCGCACCTTTCGCCACCTCGCACCTTTCGCCAGTGGAACACCCTCCCCAATTACTGTTTTCCTGAGAGCTATAATCTCCAACTATTCAAATGTAATGTCAATCGATATCTCCGGTTGCCTTGATCTACCCACTATCCTTCTCCTCTTCCTTTCTCTTATCACTTTTATCTGCTCTTGCTCCAAATCTTCCGCAACCCCCTGCATCCTAGTGGCTTCACGCCTTGCTTGGGGCACAATGCTTAAAAAAACAAAACAAAAAAAACAGAAAAAGTTTTATCAAAGGCAGCTGACAGTACTAAATATACCTAATTGCAACTCAGTGCATGAGAGAAGTGGAATAAGTAGTCATATTTGTTTCTGAAGCATAAAAAAAAATTTTCTTGAACAGTTTTACGCGCTGAAATCTTAAAGGCTTAGATACAGAAATATCAAATGTCATCTTTTTTTAATTAAGCTAGTGTTGGGCTTATAACCTGCTATAAAATATTGAATTTAAAATGAATTACACAAATAATAGAACAATATTTTTATTTGAATAGTAAAGTAAATATTTCATTTGTTCTTAAACCAAAGAATGCGAATATGTCCAAAGTTTTAGTAGTAGTATGACTGACATTGACTCACAGTGACAAGTCTCGTAAATCATTAGAGTCATGTACTGCAGACGCGGTAGAAGTGGTGTATCTTGGGCAAGATAGCCTGACGGAGCCCAATCTTCTCCAAGCTGGTTTGAATTCAGAGTTTCTTCTATATCGGTTGCCACACAAGGCTATAGAGCCCAGTCTGTCTTGCTATTTACCGATAGCTGGGTGGGAGAGAAGAGATGGATTTATTTCTTCTTCTTCTTCTTCTTCTTCTTCTTCTTCTTCTTCTTCTTCTTCTTCTTTTTTGCAGAAAATCCATATTCAGTTTAAATACAAGTGCCATTATTTAATCAAATTTGACCCATTGTTAATCTTTTATCTGGCTAGTCAGCATCAGTGGCAAATGGTTTATACGCCTGATAAAAACAAAAACTATGATGAAATTTCAGTTCTTCATTTACACTGGTGATCATCAGTCTCCACAACTTCCTGGATTTTCTGTTTGAATTCATGGAATCGAGTTATCATTATTTAAATCGTTATTATCACAACCATTTAACCGTTGTGTATTTTGGCCTTCTTCAAGTGTCTGTCGATCGGGTAAAAGTCATGGAATATTTAATGGAATTATTTAATATACGGAGGTAGATTGTTCTCGGTCTTAATTCTATGTGAAACTGTGGGCCCTCTAAAAATGCTTAGTGGTTAATATATTCCTTTTTTACTAGTTAGTTTATGCTTAGAGGGAACAAAGCAATTCAAGGTTAATTTTATTTTAATAATTTGTAAATATTAACCCAATTTTCTACCCAAATATCATCTAACAAGCTTGAGCTTCAAAACATGTCACTTAATACAAAGTTCTACGGATTTAAGAAAGAATCATGAAGAATATATTTTGAAGAGCACTGTATTTTCCTTTATTTTAATTAGGAACAAAATCCATGGAATAGCATTGAATTGCAGGTTATCACTATATAAATATATTTTCAGTTTTCTTTGAATTTCCAGTTCTTACGAATAAAATTCACTTCTTGAATACGACTTTGTATTCTTTGTGAAACAGCTTCTTCCCACAAATTTTCTCCAACAAATCATACAGGTTTTTCTTTATTATCGGCGAATTTTAGCTAAACCGGGACATTCTAAAAGAATTCTCTTGCTTAAAATATAACTCTAATGTGAATTAGAAATTTCCATTATCATTTCATGTTTAAAATATGCTTCGTTTTTTTTAAATTAATCAGAGCTTTGTCATGTTTATAAGCTTCACGTTAATAAAAAAGACAGTTTGTTCAAATATTAACAATAACAGATTTTTTCCTTTTAATGAGCATATTTTAAAATCAAACATGATAACTTCTCATTTTAGTTTAAAACAATGAATATAATCCTTTCTCAAGTCCGATCGATAAGGAATCTGCTTGATCAGCAAAAAGGCAAACAACACGCTCCTTTCTTTTAGTCTACGAATGAACATAACACCAAGTGTTTTTTATTACGTTTTCCTGGTCTGTTCTTCATAAAAATACAGTGTGAGGGAATTATAATGGTAATTTTAATAGAAGCTGCTTCCTTATTAAGAAATATTTGACATTCATTGACATTCATTGATAGAACAGGCAGTGCTACTGTCGCTAAGTATATATATAAAAAAAATTCTCTTAAAATATATTTTCAAAGAAATGTGTTTTTCAAGTCCAGTAGCTGTTATCTCTCTTTCCAGTATTCTTTCTTTTTATATGCCATGTCCTTTCAGGACGTAGGCGATCATGGCTCTCCACCTCCCTCTATCACTTGCAGCTCTCGACAAGTTCCTTCCCTCTGCTTCCTCCCCATAGACCACGTTCTGTCATCCACATGCTTAGGTTCGCCAGGTATGCCACGTGTTGTTTTGCCTTATCTCTCTTTCCCTCTATATGACCCGTGAGTATCAGATTCTCCAGACCCTCCTTCCACATTATGTCTACCAGAAACTTCAGCTGCCTCTTCCTGATACTAAGTATGTCTCCTCTTTGTTTGTCTTACCAAAACCTATAGATTTCACTCGCTCAAAGCTATTTTTAAACATTGATCTGAGAAACTGGTTGTATATAACAGTTTATATATTTCTGAACGAGTTTAGCGCCATGCATGACATCCATATGAAAGTCTCAATCTGATGAGTCTATTTAAGAACATGACAAGTTTTCAAGTTAATGAGGAGCCTGGTTGTTCAGAACCTGGTATATGTTCTTTACCATGGTTTCAAGATTGACTAATGACCCATTCTGAGTAGCAATAGGGATATTAAGTTCTTTAGCGATTCTTCGCCGACGGAGATATCTTCTGCGACATAACAAGCTTGACAATTCTACTGACCTTCTTTCTCTTGACATTGTAATGCAGAATAAGCCCATCAATTTTGAAAAGGTACAATAAAGCGAATCGCAGGTCTCACCTTCAACTGATGAACATTCATCTGCTAGTAATATTCTGACCTGGAAATTGAGTCAAAAGCTTATTCCGCCATGATCCTGCGCAGGACGAATACTACACTAACGTTTTTAACCACTAAACTATCGGAATGGTGGGATATTTTGATTCTTTTACCCCATAAGTAAACAGGAAAAAGACCTGAAATTTTCAGTAAGCACAATGTCCGAAACCTTGTACTAAAAACAATCAAGATGAAGATAGTTCGAATGATGACTCTTTAGAGAGATCTCGAAATCTGAACTGCTCGTGAAAAAGGAGGCTTACGACAGTTGTTCGAATTATGACTTTTTAGAGAGATCTCGAAATCTGAACTCCTCGTGAAAAAGGAGGCTTACGACAGTTGTTCGAGTTATGACATTTTAGAGAGATCTCGAAATCTAAACTCCTCGTGAAAAAGGGGGCATATGATAATATCATGCTGAAAAACCGGTTCCCGTAGGAGCACCGAAGTTAAGCAATGTCGAGTCTGGTTAGTAACTAGTTGGGTGACCGCTTGGGAATACCATGTGTTTTAAGCTTGCATATGCAGGTGGTGTAATGGATAACGGCTCAAAATTGGAAATCGAAGAGCCGTGTTCTAATTTCAGTCCGGTTCGTTATATTCTCTACCGCGCAAATACCCTTGAAAATTTTTTGAATGCACCTATTCTCCCCTCAGCTGTCGTTTAATTAGTAGGATTTGTATCAGCAGATTATCCAGTTAGTTATGTGCCATGCGGGATCCACGATGATAGGCGATCATGTATCTTTCGATACATGACTGACGAGGCAGATATTCTCCCCGAAGTTTGTTGCTATATCTTTCTGCAGTGGATCAGTTCCCATCCAAGGCTATAGAACCCGGTCTGTCCTGCTATTTACCCATAGCTGGGGGGGGGGAGAAAAAGAAGATTCATACCTTTCGAAAGGGTATTAGCATGTAAGTGAATGTAATGGATTCTACTCCGATTCCTCAATCCGAGTAAATCCATTACTCCACCGTGCAGATTATTAATATCACTAAAAAGAGATTTAAAATCTAAAATTATTTTCTGGCTATTATTCGATGAAGCATTAGCATTTGCGCAGAATATGATACATGATTTCTTCCTTGATTTCAGAACTGGGTGATGACTAGATTCAATGTAGCAAAAGGTTGATAAACCGTAAAAGAACGTATCAATCAATGAATCGTGAAAAAGGAAACCATTATCCAAATTTCAATGTTTGCTAACGGTATCGCCAAGAGAACTTTCTCTGTTATTTTTTTAAGATTTTTCAGCAAACATAAAAAAAAAACATTATTTGATTTGCAAAATATGCATCCAAGCGATTCACCAGCCATAAAGATTTCATAACGATCCTTAGACGAGAAAAAAAAAAGAAACAGAAGGACGCTAGGCTATTGAATATCACCTAAAGCGAAAATATTTTCCAAGTTGGATCACGTGATAATTTGGTAACGCATCGTCGAATAATAATAGAATATAGTAAGCTTTCAGCACCAATATATACGAAATAAAAAGAAAGACAAATTACCGTTGTTTGGATTAAGAAATTACAAATGGCTTGTTCCCCGTAATTGTATTCATTTCCCGTGCAAATAATGGCAAGAAATATCAGATGGAATTTATTTATGGGAGAAACGGTTCACTTCGTAATGATCTTTAAATTTCCGGCTAGAAAGGGGGTAGATATTTTGAAGGATATTCTCAGTCGTAGACATTGATATTTCTCTGATTCTACGCATAATTACTTTCTCTCTTCTCTGTCAGCGCCCTGGGTATGACGATAAACTACATCTGGAAATAGCAATGTCAATCGTGATCTACAGATGAACTGATTCCCTGTAACCATAATTCTATGCTATCAGTTTCTACTCACTTGAGGAATTCTCTTCCGCTTTCTTATATTCCAGTCAACATGAATCTTCAGGAATTTAAATACAATGCCAGTCGTGATCTACCGTCTTCTTGATTCCTCTTATTTTATTGTTCTCGCTCATTAATAATATTATTCATTTTTATATATTCTTTCACACTCAGTAACTTCTAATCTTAGTGGCTTTACTGCCTGGCTTTGGGGGATAGTGATTTTCCAAGCGTAGCTCAGATGTGGCACAAGGCCGAAAGTATGCGGAACCCAGTGAGGATCGAACTCACTGCTCGTAATTGTTCTAGCGAGACAAGCTTGCTAACCATTACACCACCCCGAGGTGTCCGAAATGATTTTCTAAGCGTAGCTTAGACGTAGCACAAGGTGCACTAAGTGAGGATTGAACTCACTATTCAGTTGTAACTGTTTGCTAACCATTACACCACCCCGAGGTGCCCCCCCTTGCTTTGGGGCATACGATTAAAAAAAAGAGTTCAAAGTTTTCACTATTTGAACAACAGGGGAATCATCGAAGCGTCTTTCTAGGGACTTTGGTAACTCGGATCTTTTTTGCTTGTGAGCGTGTTGCTCTAATACTTATTTGTAGAGAATTGATCAGTTTGCATTATTTTGGTGAAAATCATAGCTGGATAGAAAAATGCTTTTTCGGTGGAGTTTATTCTTAGTTTGCTACTGTGTGGAAAACAGATCGGAAACTCAGTAACAGATTAATGAAGTTTATGTAAATAATACAAGCCCGTGGCAGAGATGATTTGCGATGTTCAACATAATAGTTTTTGATATGACTGACAAATAACCCACCGAAAACATAAACAGAATTTAAAAACTGGTCATTTAGGCGAAAATAAGAAGAAAAAAATGCAGCAGAAATTTCACGTCTACGCCCCGAAAATTCAGAGTTGAATAAAGTGATTAACTTTTCGCCATTTAAAAGTTTTGTAAAAATACTGTATATCAGAAAAAGTTTTGCATAAATTTACAGAAAGGAAAATGAATTAGCATTTAAGCACTAGCCAAAAAAAATCTCTTGCTATGAAAATTGATTTATTATAGGAAAACAGCACAAACAAAATTTCTGAATTTTAATCTAATCTTAGTATTTTGTTTAGTTTTTTTTATACCAATTTAAGTTCGGATTTCGGTGTCACAATTTCCATATATGAAAAGATTTGTACTTGCTTTGTGTAGACATCACGAAATCGTACTATTATATATTCTGCCTACTTACAAAGGATTAACAGTTCTTTCCTTTAGCTTTCCTTTACTACCTGCAGTTTTTTGTTTTAACTCTGTAATTAGTAGAAACACTTATACCCATACGTTAAGCACTGGTTGCCTGCCAAAGCATGATAGCTGAAATCTCAGGTTATTGTTAGTGAATCTATCACTGTGTCACTTAAATGCAATTAAGTACAGTAAAAAAGAACGCGCTTCCCACCCTAAAAAAAAAAATTCCAAAATTAGGGGGTTGACTTAAATGGGGGGTATAAAATGCATACCTTTACCACGGAGTTCTGAATTCAAAACCGTATGTAGGCCTTTCAATGCACATTATATGCAGCTAAGGAAAGAATCATTCGCATTGACTCGATGATCCGAACTATGGTTGACTCTTTGTAAACAAGTGGTTCAGCCCACCTAACACTTATCGTACCTCTAGCAGGCTGTCACTAATATAGCCTACTAAATCTTGTGCTTTGTAAACATATCTGGTATATTAACATAGAAATTAATATAATAATAAAATAGTAACAAATTCAGTATTCAGTAGGTTGGTAGCATAAAGTTGTTTGTTTACATCATTGGTGCAAATGGCGGATGAGTGATGCTGTGTTTTACAATAACATACGGTACGTATTAGTAATAGCAAAAAATACTTGGTATGATGTGTAATCCACGGTATTAGTATTTTATGGGAGTTTATGTTGACTTTAATATACTTATCAGTAGACCTGAGGCATTTAAATGTCCGCTAAGTTATACCAATACAATATATGATACCTACCGGTGTCTGTTGTAGGTTGTTTGCTATACACTGGATCTAACTAACGCCTTTATCCACTGTGCCATGTGTCTTTGATAGACAGATGCTGATCAAATATTATATCAAATAAAATCATTTATGAACTGCGTGTTTAGTTACAGACTTACTGATTCGCCCTTGTAGTTATTATGCTTATAAGGTGAACGAATGTTTTTATCAGGGTTGATATGTTAGTAGCGGTGTGAAATTTCCTATGTATTATCAAAACGGATAGAATAATAAGTCTTATCAGAGGTTAACGCTGTTGCAGTTGCAAACGTAATGTCCAACCTATTGATTTCCTTCTTTTCAAAGCTTACACTAAAAAAAAATAGTTTTCAAAATCTTCGATCCGTATAAACGCACATCAACGCCTGAACGCATCGCTACGTCCTCATCTACATCAAATGTATCCACAATAACACACTGATAAATAAATTTAATTCCTAATAGAAAGGAAATTATGAAGCCATTGTTATACAAATATCAAGGTTATATGCGACTTCGTTTAGAATCGATACTGGTCGAAGATACTGGTATCGAGGAACACACAGTTGAAGAATATGACGCAGTTCTTAATCTGTCTCTCTTCTGCTAATTGGGAGATGCTCATTCAGCTAGCCAATCATACAGACGGATAGCTAATCCGAGTTCTTTTAATACGAGATGTCTTACTATTATGCTACACAGTTGGATCTCTTTTGTGTGCCATGTCTCTCCACACCTCCCTGCCTCTTAAACCGTTATTATCCATTTGGCTTTGTGATCCTTATTATACCGTGCATATACTATATAAACTTATTATACCATGTATATAAACTTATTATACCATGTATATAAACTTATTATACCATGTATATAATATAAAAGGTGTTCCAATAACCTGGACCGATTTTAAATGTGAATTAAGTTTAAGCGTCTAACGATTTTTCTTTTTCTTTCAGATTTGAGGAAAATTGGGCGATACTATTTTTTACACATAATTGCCATGGCTTAAATAACATGATCCAATAGAGAAGTAAATAAATTTTCACTAATAGCACTTATTTATTTATTGTTGACTTTGATCCGTCTTAATGAAACACCGTTATATATAATCCGTCTTAATGAAACACCCTTCATATACTTATTATTCTATATTTTGATTCAAGTCGAATACTTATTATTTCTCCCTATCTATCTTATTTTTAACTTCAACCCATCTTTCTTATGGATACCAGTTGTTTCTTTCTTATTGTTAGAGATTACTTTGTAGTTCTTATTATTCGAAAATGTTTCTCAATTCTTACAAGTTTTATCTAAGGTATTCTCAATATTCCTTAGTAGAAAAGCCTCTTTCTCGTTTCAGGATCAGAAAGTACTGCAATGGATAGTGGTTCTGATTCATTACATTCATTTACATACAAATTGGTTAATAGTTGAACTTCCAGCTGGTAAAATATTCAAATTTTAATGCCTTATACACTCGCAAAAACAGGAACTATTCTTCCAATCAAAAATAAAGATTTGATCAGCAATAAAAAAAAAAAACACAAATCAATCGAAACTTTATGATTTCACCAAAGCAAACACTTACACTCGCATTCGAATATAGACTTATATACTTATAAGTTCATATACATGCACACAAGCACATAGACCACACTTTTTGAAGTGCCGAATACAGAGACCTGGTGAACTACGTGCCACAAGGTCCCCAGACGACCCTCCGCAGGTTTTGAATTCAGAGTTGTCCTTCTCCTAGACCAGTTGCCATCCAAGGCTATATAACCCAGTCTGTCCTGCTATTCACCCATAGCTGTAGGGAGAAAAAGAGGAGTAATACATTTACCAAGGGTATTAACACGTAAGTGAATGTAATGGATTTTTACATATATATATATATATATATATATATATATATATATATATATATTACATTCACTTACGTGCTAATACCCTTGGGAAAATATAAATATAAATAAATATATATATATGTATAATTATTTTATATATTATATTCGCGGTTCACCACTTTATCAAATTCATGTGCCCGGTTAGAAAGCGCTCAATATCAGAGATAGAGCTAATATATTTGGTCATACAAATATATATATATCCAACCAAATATATATATATATATATATATATATATATCATTGAGTGTTGGTGATCGTGAAACTAATGCCCGGTGTAAAATAACAAAGGAAAGATAAAGTTTGAATCCTCTTGAAGAGATTGTCCAGCATACTGTTTTAGAAATTGACATTGGACAATAGGACATTTATCCTGTGTTCTATAGTCAAAATGTGGACAACGTAGTTTAATATGGATATCCGGAGAAGGTACATAAACAACTTCTGACTTATGCATTTGTAGAAACAGTTGCACGGAGGGTTAATGCCGTTTAGTTCTTAATTTTCAACTTGTGGCATAAAGATTCAGGCGAGCAGAAGCGTTTCAAATTGTTCGTATCTTTGTATTTTCGTTCAAATTCAAAATGTTATTTTTATTGAAACTCTCTGGAATCCTGAAAAAATATACGAATTTCTTAAAAGGTTAGCATTTATCAAACGAGGATATCCAAATTTGATTTTTCTTGATCGATTGTTTTTTGTAACTCAGGATGTTGTGAGCAGGTGCATTGTCGTAGAGAAGCAGCCACGATTGGCCTGCCATAATTCTCGCAATTGGAAGAATTGAATGTCTGATTACAATTATATTCTCCCAATATGTCATACTAGATGATCGAATCCGACTGGTTACTTTTCAGAAAGAAATTCGTATATATATATATATATATATATATATATATATATATATATTTTAAGCATTGTGCCCAAGCAAGGCGTGAAGCCACTATGATGCAGGGGGTTTGGGCGAGAGCAGATAAGAGTGATAGGAGAAAGGAAGAGGAGAAGGATATATCAAGGTAATTGGAGATGTCGATTGACATTTGAATAGTTGGAGATTATATATATAGGTGTTATGGCGATAGGTGCGAGGTATTATTGGTGTAGAAGAGACGGCTACATTTGAAGGTTTCTACGGTGTAAGGGGTGAGTGGGATGCCAGCCTCGTAGGGCGCTTGAATTCACGGAGTCTGCAGCTCAAAGCAGTTACCATGGAAGTATTTGTAGAAAAAAAGACAGAGAGGCGACGGCGCGTCTGTGAGAGAGTGACTGCAAGCAAGACGCTAGATCAGGGCCAATTAGATTACGTATCCCTTCTCTGGATCTTTCAAGAACTCTGAGGTAAGCAGAAGGTGCTCCAGCCCATATATGGCAGCAATACTTGCAAGGGCGAATGGTTGTTTTGTATATTTGAAGTATCGATTCAGGGGAGAAAAAATTTCCTGGCGCGGCACAGAGGCCAACTTTCCTCGCGGTGGAGAATTGACTCAATGTATTTGTTCCATCTCAGGTCAGCAGTTGAACATCAGACAGGAAGAAAAATTAATTATTTTGGAATTTCAAACTCACGGCCAGGTTAGTTTTGTCGCCGACACTAGAAAATGCCGACCTGGGAATCTATAGCTTCAAGAAGGTCATTGATGAAAATGAGGGAAAAGAGTGCGGCCAAGGATGGAGCCTTGGGGCACACCTGAAGACCTTCAATTCTCGGTTAGACAGGAATGATTGTATTAGATCAAACAGACCCCCCTTAGAAAAGGCCGTGCGTGCCAAACCCTATCGAATGCTTTGGAAATATTATACTTTGTTTTTACATAATTTCACGACACGTGTTTCTGGTCTGGTCTCACCAACCGTCTTCAGGTGAAAGATTTTACATATTATTAAAAATAATATTTTTTTCATGTTCAATGTGGAAATCTCGATATGAGACATTCTGTTTGTGTCTCGTATCGAGAATATTCCACATTGAACATGAAGAAAAAAAACGTTTGAAGACCCCTGACGGAAGAAACACGTGTCGAAATATATATAAACAATATATAATTCAATAAATTTTACAACCAAAACGTTTATACCCTCTTCTTTATATATATATATATATATATATATATATATATATATATATATATATATGTATGTATGTATGTATATACGCTCTACCTTTGATATTGAGCACTTTATCCCATAAATATAGCACATCTTAAGACTATATTTCTTCATATATATATATGTGTGTGTGTCTGTGCGTGCGTGTGTACTGAATATATATATATATATATATATATATATATATATATATATATATATATATATATATATATACGATATTGGAACGTTATAACATTTGTAAATATACAGTGTTAATTCCTATGTCCATTCCGACTCTTTCTCTCTCTTTTTCACTAGTTATTTCTTATTTCTTCTTCTTTCTCTTCTCTCTCTCTCTCTCTCTGTCTGTCTTTGTCTATGTCTCTCTCGATCTCTATCTCCCCCACTTTCTATGTACTTATAACTATATATTCGAGTGAGTGCTCATGTTTGTTCAGGTAAAATCATATTCTTCTCTGTTGATATTCTCACCAGAGCCAGCCTTCGTACATGTACATAGTGCATGATTGTATCTTCAAGTGCCAATTTATTAATGTATTCTTGTAAATATCACCAAGGGCGAACAGACTCACACATGTATTCTCGTAAATATCACGAAAGGCGAACAGACACACACACACACTTACAGGAATGTTATGTCTGTACCAAATTCAACGTGATATGTCTTATTTTCTCATAAATTGCGGTCGTTAAAGAAAAGCAGTAAGACAGGCGTAATTTTTTTTCTGAACGGTTCGCTTCTGCCCAGGTGATTTATAGAACACCAGTCTAAAATTGTATTTCCCGAAACAACTAACCTTGGCAAACAACAATTTCTACATCGTCAGTTTTATCCTCTCTCAAATAAAACTTTTCACCCTTGACTTGACTTTTTTTTCCCGAAGCCCAAAATATGCAACACCTTAATTTTCTCTTTTTCTCCATTTTCTCATATCTATCTATCTTTCTTTCTTTCTTTCTTTCTTGCGTGTATGTCACTTATGAAGCGTAAAAATGTTCACATCTCATTTAACGACTGGTATCAATTTAAGGTCTAGTTATCACTTAACGACTGATATCAATTTATAAATGTAAAGTGATTAAATTAATGATGGGTTGGTTAACGTTCTACTTAGCCAATGCCGAATGAGTGTCTATTCTGTAACTGTAGTTGTTATAAATAAAATAGCAAACAAATTTTTCATCTTAATTCCGAACGGTACGTATGTAACATAAAACAAACTCTGATACCCACAGAGAATTCTTATCATCACTTTAAAAATAACATGATTTCTCGCCGAACAAGACGACGATGTTTTGTGTCTCTAAATTGGAAATAAGATCCAAGTTATTTTGGGAAAGATAATTGCGTAAAAATAGAAAAAAAAAGAAAAAAAAAAGTAAGGCAAGTATGCATTTTCTCACCGGATTTATTTAATCGATAATCTATACAGTCAAGACAGTCCTAAGAAAACTAGATCGGCTGTGATTTATTATCGATGTACAATTTTAACAACATAAGATACGCGGCTAACACTGTATTGATAACAAACTCAGAAAGGAAACTGAAAGGTCTCTTAGAGAGCGTATATAACAGAAACGAAAGGAATGACTAATTGTTAGCTGGAAAAAGACAGAATGCACAGCCCTTAGCAAAACATACGGGTCATGGTGTGAGCTACGCATTGGAAATATCAATATCAAGCAGGTAGAAATACTGATAGTGTAATTGCATATG
Source organism: Acanthosepion pharaonis (assembly GCA_903632075.3). Taxonomy (NCBI): domain Eukaryota; kingdom Metazoa; phylum Mollusca; class Cephalopoda; order Sepiida; family Sepiidae; genus Acanthosepion; species Acanthosepion pharaonis. The sequence goes on from CAHIKZ030004677.1 coordinate 3,992,005, forward strand.
ACTGAAAATATAACATTGAAATCTACAGGAGCTCAGGAATACAACAATATGCCTTCAAGAGATTCAACAAATGATTAAGACGTAGAAAAATGTTATTAGAAGAAAGAAGTTTAATACTGAGTAATACCTAATCTATTATATGAGAGTGAATGCTCGTCAAAGGAAAAGTATGAGCAATGAAGAGGTTTTAATGAAATAATTAGTTGCAGCTCTAGAGGAAATAATGAGAAAAGAGGGCTTAGAGAAATTAGCACTCACATAACACAATGAAGGCAAGATAAGCGGAAGTAGCTTATCCTATCATTTGTAGCTTTTATCAATGTTGTATTTCCTATCCCCCCCACTGTTCTGTATTCCATTTGTACAAACTCTTTAGTTTGGTTAATCCCTGTTTCCCAGGGACCCTTTTGCTTTCACTATGTCTCGTGAGTGTCAAATTATCCAGGTCTTCTTTCCTCGATACACTTATCCCTTTTGATTCTAAATGTGCTTTTTGTTTTCATTTTCCTTAAAACTTTCTCGTTGCTCACAGGTTCCGCTCATAGTGTTCCCAGCATTCCTCTATTGAACTACGTTTCTGTTGCTTCAAGCTTCCTCCTCATCTCTTTCCAGCATCCATTGCTGTATAGGAAGACTGATATCATATATACTTACCACGAGTTTTCGAAATTGAATTTTCATTTAATTAAAAAATAATCTATTGAATAATAATTATATCTATTATTACACTTGAGACATACAGCGACGTGTAAAGAAAATGAGACACAGCTCTAAAAATAACTATTTGTTTAATACTTACCAGAAAAATTCTAAGCAGGTGATAATATATTTTCTATTTGAAATTTAATGAAGGTTTTCGCATTTCTCTTTGGTACAGTAACATAGAAAATCTCAAGTACAGCCATTCAACATCCTGTGAGGCATGAATCAATGCATATTGGCTATGAAAGACCGCCTTTTCAACCCTCCAATGTACCTGCTATCTCTGATATTCTGGTGTTAATGCAATGCTTACTTTAGTATTTCTTAACTTCATACAGAATTGACACATATCAACATTTCTTAGATCAAAGGTTCCTTGTTTACAGTACGTTCGATTCAGATGATTTGTAGAACCCTGGCATGAATCACGTAAGATAATTTTCCTTTTAGACTTTTGGTGTGACACCGAGTGCAAAGACTAATTTATTATTTCATTTTGTGGGACAACATGTCAACATTTCATAAATCAAATGTTCCTTATCAACACTGAATTCAATTCAGATCATCTGGTAGTTACTCGCTTGAATCAATAAGCGTTCATTTTGAGTCAGCTTGTGTGACAATGAATGCAAAATCTAATATGGTGTATCTTAGGGTGGGTCCAGAACATACTGGGGTTAGCGCAGGTTAACATTTCATAAATCAAAGGCTCCTTATTGACATTGAATTAAGTCCAAATCGTTTGGTAGTCCCGAGCATGAATCAATACACTTTCCATTTGAGTTAGCCTGTGTGACATTGAATGCAAAGTCTACTTTGGTATCTCTTAGTTTGTGAGTATGCATGCATGTGTAATCATTGATAATAAATTTCTTACAAATGTTTATATATTGTAGAGACACACCTATTGCGTTTATATTGCATTACTTCGTGTGCATAAATTTTATCAGATATAAATGTAATAATATACAATATATACAATATGAAACATATAATGGCTTATAAAAACGAGTTTATATATCTGAGAAAAATTGATCTGTATTGGCCATATAGTGACATATCTATAGACAATCTTTATGGATCTAAGAAAGGTTAATCTGTGGTGAACACAGATCGACTTTTCTTTAATTAAACCTTCTACGTTGACTTGATTCAGTCCCTCTGATAGCTCCTCATGTGAATCACTTACTATACATCCCTTTTGAGTCAGCCTGCAAAATATATTTCTAATGTAGATTACTTTTTGATCATTCCTACTGTTTTATTTTTCTTACCAATATTTTCTTATCTTCCTAATGTTAAATAATAGTTTAGCAGACTATTATTTTTAGGGTGAATTGTATCTCAGTTGCGACTTCCAGAGGTTGACCTTCGAGATCAGATACAAGGCAAAATATAAGAAGTCGATTTTGATTGGCTGCGACATCGTGGGAAAGGAGATAGGAGAAAGGTTTCAGTGAGTTGAGTCTTAACCGTCAAACAATGTGGACGTGTTTTCTTTCGTGTCTGAAACGGCTCCCCAGTGTGGGGGAACGATCTCCACTGGATAGATAGAACATGTCGACGAACGTTAATAAAATGGTTCAGTTAAAATTCTCTGTGTTGAAGTTATTTCATCTCTGGAACCAAAACATCAAACGATCACCAGACGAGATAGAAGATATATAAAACGAAGATAATCGTTCTTGATATTTTCCTTAATTTTCTTTGGCTTTATTCAGTCGTCTTAGAGTATTTCGAGAACAATTGTGCTATTCTATCTATCGTTACCATATTATATGCAGATCTACTCGCCTCTGTTTCGTATACACGGTTTACTATGCACTGAACTTCTATAAAGTTATGCGATGCGGTCGTCTCAACATTGTTTCTATCATTTCTTCTTAGGTGTTTTGTGCCCTTTGTATTATTACATGGAATATAGTTACAACTTTCGGTGTTATAGACTAAGACTTCATACTATATAGGATTATTTTACCGAAGATGAGCGTTTTATGTCAGTAACGCATAATTAACCAAATGTCTGAATAATAATGGTACTGATAAGATTAACCGTTTCCTTATAAGGAAACATTCAAGTACTCCAAAATTACATCATTGAATTCAATGTCTGAGCAGCCAGTTTTGCTCTAGGTTGAAATTTACAAAATCTTTCTTTTAAAGCAATTTTTCAGGAAAATGAGTTTTTCAAGTCTAGTGGCTATTATCGTGACTTCCCATATTGTTGAAGGCTTCCTTCCTTGCATTATATGCGAGGTTGTGTGGCATTCAGCATCTTGATTATTTCATTAGTCTTTCTTATGTGTAGCTTATTTTAGCCAAACCCGACTGAAACAGGAACTACGCTCTTTCAGCTTGCAGTAACTGGTATTCCAAAGCGGTCACCCATTTAGGTACTGACATTGAGTGATATTGCTTAAGTTCGGAGATAGTACGCGAACCGGTGTTTCAACGTGATATGGCCGTAAACCTACTTATCACAAGATTTACGATTCAGAATAATAGTAAAAATTACTCGGATTAACTCTTAATTTGTCACATACAAAAATTATTGAATGATGATCAATTAATGCCATGCCATTTATCATTTGTATTTAAATTCGATTTAAATGTTAAATTGTTATTAGGCCAGCCATAAATCCGTTGTGTTTCTTTTACAAGAAGTTATGATAAAATTTTTTAAGGTTACCATATTATCAATTGTATTATTAATCATATTAATTTGTATTTAAAGACAGTAAAAAAATATTTATTGTTCTTCATAGTTAAAACACTGCGTGAAAATTTGAAGTAATAGCGGAAAACATGTCTTTTTTTTTTAAATATTAAGTATATTTGTTTTATTAATTCTTAATTGATAATAAGTCATTTTTTCAGACCCGAAACGAATGAAAAGCAAATATATCCTGATTTAAAGTATGAAAATACATTATTTTACTATATAAATAGATATATGTTTTATTTCTTTATATTAAAAGATTTTTTTCCATAAAATATATTTTAATTATAAAATTAATAATTAATACCAAGAACGGTAAAAGAAGGTTTATTGTTCCACTAAGTTTCATAGGTAACACATCGCGTGAAAATTTAAAGTAAATAGTTTAAAGCAGGTGTATTTTTATTTATTTTTTTTTTTTTTTTTTTTTTTTTTTTTTGAAGATAATAAGTATATTTTTGATTTTACGTATTTGTTTCTTCTTCGCATTTATTTCAAAGTACGTAACGGGAGCAAATCAGCGCGCATTCATTTATTTACCATCAAATCATGTCCCACATACATCCTCTTCACCTTTCAAGTAGTTCTTTATAATAAAAAAATGTTCTAAGGTAGTTTACTGAATTGTAAAAATATAATATGCATATTTACATTTATTTAATAATGTTTTTACAATGCATTATGAATGTTTATTTACTCACATATTGGTTGGAATGTAATATACAAATGTTTGTTTATAGACATTGGATTGAAATAAGAATGTGTATAAAAAAAATACTGAATTTCGTATTAAATTGCAGTAAAAACATAAAACTTCGCTCCTAGTTATAGAACAATTGATATAATATAAATAGAAGGTCTGATATAACTAAAATGTATAATATAAATAGAAAGTATAATATAAATAAAAGGTATAATATAAATAAAGGTATAATATAAATAGAAGATATAATATAAATAAAGGGTATAATATAAATAGAAGATATAATATAAATAAAGGGTACAATATAAATAGAAGGTATGATATAAATAGAAGATATAATATAAATAAAGGGTATAATATAAATAGAAGGTATAATATAAAGAGAAGGTATAATATAAATAGATGGTATAATATAGGTAAAGGGTATAATATAAATGGAAGGTATAATATAAATAGAAGGTATAATATAAATAAAGGGTATAATATAAATGGAAGGTGTAATATAAATAAAAGATATAATATAAATAGAAGGTATAATAAAAATAAAAAATAAAGGGTATAATATAAATAGAAGGTATAATATACTCCTAAATTGGTTGGGGTAATATGCATGGTTTAAGCTGTATCACGGGAACACACATACAAGATTAGAGTTTTATGATTAGCGGTTTATACTGCAACTATACTGAGCAGACCTTAGTTACAGTTTCTGGGAGAGAGCGTGTTATTGACATTTTCTGATACCTTGATCTTTGTCCCCACCCTTCTCTTTATCCTTTCCTCAAACACCCCTCTTTACTCTTACTTTCACTCTCTGTAACCCCTCTCTCTTTACTCTTACTTTCACTCTCTGTAACCCCTTGCATGCTATTGCTACTCCCGCCTTGCTTGGGTTAAAATTCTTAATTTTTTTTAAATATAAGATATATTGATACATGTATACATGATCTTTATATATCGGAAATTTTATAAAAATTAACAATATAATAATGTCTTTAAAGAAATAATGTATTTATTTTTAATCTGACACTCTTATTACTTCAAAAGTTATAGGCACCCCATTTTAAGTCAATAGGCGTAATACACACTGTTTACTAAATAAAAATAGGACGTCAATTTCATATACGAATTCGCCAATATAATAACGTCTGAAATAATAAAAATGTCAAATTGTAAATAAATTCCTTTTTTTCTATAAAGTGGGGAGCGCAGATTCGATCCTTGTCATAGTTTTCTTTACTTAGTCTCCTCAAATTGTTATTTTAAACAGCTGGTTCTTTTTTATGCACTGGCCAATAGACGTAATACACTGTTTAATAAATAAAAATGAGATGTCTATTTTAAATAAGAATTTTCCACTGTAATAAAGTGTGATGTAATATACTTAGGTACAATACGATCATGTGGATAATAAAATCACACACCACCAAATAAGTTATGTTCAATATTTCTAATAAAAGCAGATATATATGTTTAATTTTATATGGTGTATTTATTATCAGGAAGATTTTACCTGTTCCGTTCTTTAATACTAAATTTATTCAGAAAAAATCTTTCCTGCACAACAGAATATATATATATATATATATATGTGTGTGTGTGTGTGTGTGTGTGTGAATAGAAGGCTGGTATAGTTGGAAAAAATTCTAATAACCAAAAACACTATTTTTAAAAAAGTGCTCAATACAAAGCAGAGCGAATAATATTTATTTAAAATTTATGATATAACATCGCTACAAGAATAGCCATTTTGCTTCAACACCTTTGATATCTAGTCAAATTATAACATACGTTATAATTTTTAAATAAATATTATATATATATATATATATTAAGAAATGGACCAGGTCCGACAATTTATTTATTAAAGACATTTTTTTTTTATGTTTAACGTTGTTATTTTATAGATACAAGTATTTAAGCAAATGCTCTGTTTATGATAAACAGTATTAAATAACATTTACCGGCCTGAATGTCCGAGAAATTTTCATAGAAAATATTCGTTCTTTGACAGGATTAGAACCTGCATCCTATACGGAACCGTCATATACGCTGACGTGCCTTACCTCTAGGCTACAAAGAACCGTTCGGTAGACAAGGTCGAATTTACTGCTTATAAACTCCAACTTTCCATGAATCTCGTACATTCATAACTGCTCTGGCGTATCGAATGTAAACAAATGATAAATATATATGATATATATATCTGTCTTTAATAAATATATATATATATATATATATATTACAGTAAAAAAAGAAGAACAGTAAGACATGTAATCCGGTTTTCTTATTTGTATTTTTAACCTTTGCAAAACAGTGCTCAATGTAAATTTACAGAACATAAATATTATAAATTAACTGATTTAAATATATGGTTTCAGGAATTACCATGTTTCAAACACAGAAAAAAAAAACTTCAAATTCAATACTATTAAATATAAAGAATTTAATATAATTGAATTTGAAGTCTTTGTTTTCTGTTTTAGAAACATGGTAAATCCTGTGTAGCGATGAAACCATATTTTAAATAAATATATATTATATTTAAATATATATATATATATATATTCTCCAGGAATTTACTTTAAATTAATAGAATTAAATACAACGGCTAAAATCAATTTTGGAATAATTTATTGCATATCTGGATCAAAATTGGGTGGTTTTATTCTGTTCAACTTAATCGAAAATTGGTAAATAATATTTAAAAAAATACACAGATGAACCATGTCGATTGAATATAAAACACTTTTAATATATATGTATGTGCGTGTGTCTATAAATATCTGTATGTCTGTATATATGTACGTGTGCGTATAAAAATTCAGATATAAATGAATATATCGGCAATATTTCCTTTTATTAATATAACAAAAGGAAAAAGTTTTCTTGTCATTTATTTTTATATATTTATATTTTTATCACTTAAATGATATTTTCGTGAAACTATGACGAGAAGGATTTCGTTTAAAGGCTTCAGTCTTGTTTGATCGGCAATGTTCTTCGTAACTACGTCGTTATAAGCACATCGGGTCTGACATCGGTATCTCCTGCCAAGGCGCATGAACGTTCAACTCTTGTCCGAGTGTGCATTTTTTTTCTCTAAGATTTTTCCCAGTATTCAGTTTGGCAGACAATAATAAATAGACCGATAGAAAACAGAGCCTTAACTCAAATAAGGGTATCCACTAAAAATAAATTTTAAATGATAAAAATCTGTTGGATTAACAAATAAAACATTAATCTTTTTATTTATTCACATACATACATGTTTTGACTGACATTTCAACCACCTTATGAATATTCATGAACATTTTCAAATTTAAAAGCCTTAAAAAAACAAATAATTTTTGTTTATACATTCTTTTTATAGATACAAATATTTAAGTAAATGCTCTGTTTATAATGAACAGTATTAAAAAGATTTACCGGCCTGAATGACAGAGAAATTGTCATAGAAAATATCTTTCCTACACGAAACAGTCATATAGCCTGACATGCTATATCATTTAGCTACTGAAGAAACGTCTGATTAGCGCGATTAAATTACTGTTTAAACTACAACTTCCCATAAGACTTTAATTAGTATGTATAATTGCTCTCCAACCTTAACAGAAGAACCGTCATGAAATCGAGCATAAATAAAAATGACATGTTCATCATTAATTAAACATAGCTAAGGATCGGAAGCTCATGAATAATTGAAATAAAGTTCATATATATATATATATATATATATATATATATACATATATATATATATATATATATATATATATATATATATATATATATATATACTCTCTGTTAAATTACAAAAACTTACACTACCCATCAGTTTTAATTCCATTTTTCGTTTCATTTTTGGAAGTGCTATCTGATGATCCGGCGTCCTTTAAAAGGGCTCTGGTGAAATAAATTATTATAATGGTACCTTAAAGTGGTCTGTTTTTCTTTTAAATATATATATATATATATATATATATATATATGTGTGTGTGTGTGTGTGTGTGTGTGTGTTATTCCAGGATAATTTTCCAACTTATTCATGATGATCTTCGCTCTCTCTAACATTCTTCCTTTCTGTCCTGACGTGACAAGTTGGCTCACACTTTACACGTACGATTTCATTTTTCAAATTTTTCATTCACTTCTCTTTGGATTAGCATAGATGAAACTCTTCTCGCACAGGACAGACGTCTTATAGATTTTGTATCTTTTCTAATTGATCTCTTCAGCTCTAAATTAAAATGATGATCCATCTTCCTGTTGTGACCTCCTGATCCCGTTTTCCTCTCTACTATTCCCTCTTTTTTTCAAACTTATTCACCGTTCTCATGATGGTTCTTGAATGGACTTTGAAGGTCGAAACTAGTGTATGAAGGTTAGCACCATAACTGAAGGCCTGAATTAGTTTCTCCTCTCACTATTGCTCAGGTGAGAAGACAGTGGGACAGACACAAAATGAATTTAACCTGTTCTTTTTCTACTTGAATAACTGAAAGATCTTTTCAGTGATTCTTACGACAAATTGTATCAAGATAACTAAACGTCTTATCTGAAAATCTGGGAAAAAAAACCTAATTAGTTCTGTGATTTTTTAGATATTAAACATTTTTGAAATGACAAATGGTAACAAATTTTGAAAATGTTGTAACAAGATTTTATATATATATAATTATATATATATATATATATATATATATATATATATATATATATATATATATATATATATATATATATATATATTTATATATATATATATATATATATATATATATATATATATATATATATATATATATATATATATATATATATATATATATATATATATATATATATATATATATATATATATATATATATATATATATTTATATATATATATATATATATATATATATATATATATATATATATATATATATATATATATATATTTATATATATATATATATATATGTGTGTGTGTGTGTGTGTGTGTGTGTGTGTGTGAATATTTTATTATAATTGAAAGACAAATTTTAAATTTTGCTGTTACATCCGTACATATATATATATATATATATATATATATATATATATATATATATATATATATATATATATATGTGTGTGTGAATATTTTTATTATAAATGAAAGACAAGATATATATTTATATATATATATATATATATATATATATATATATATATATATATATATATATATATATATATATATATATATATATATATATATATATATATATATATATATATATATATATTTGTGTGTGTGTGTGTGTCTGTGTCTGTTTGTGTGTGTGAATATTTTTTATTATAATTGAAATACAAGATTTTTGTAAATTTTCTGTTACATCCGGTATATATATATAATTAAAATATATATATATATATAAAAGGCTATATATATATGTGTGTCAGTGTGTGTGTTGTGTGTGTGTCTGTGTCTGTGTGTGTGTGTCTGTGTGTGTACATGAAAGACAAGGTGGAAATTAGGAGGACATTATTGGACGAAAGTAATGTTTCTGTTAATTCAATTATATATCTTTATGAAGGAGCGACGATAACCACGCAAGCGTCGGGACACAATCAATGCTTCTAGTCTTACAACGAGTCTTCACCATTCTGATTTAATTAAAATCTTCTGTGTATTGAAAGATCATCAACTGTACATTTGATTCCAGATTCTTACAACACTTCACCATTCTTGACAAATCTTCTGTTATCACAATGTCGGGTACTTTATAATAAACGCTATAAAATCAAAACAAAAAGTATAACGAAAAAGAATTAAGTCGCCTAGACTACATCCCTTGAATTGTCTTAAAAAATATATTTAAATTTAAAATCGTGGCGTTCAGACATCTTCAGTATCTATTATCATTGCATAATTCCAAACTACGCATTTTAGGAAAAATTAAATACTTAAGTACTTAATAGTTATGCAGTTAAAGGAAATTATTAATTAGAATTTGGAATATTATCGATAATTATTAACTGCTTATACAAACAACAATCGAACCATTTTCTTGACAATTAACTTCTGTCCCTTTGAATCTTAAAGTTAGTGTCAACGACATTATGCATACTTCTAATTACATAGCTGAAAGACAAAGAGAATATTGCCGCTCAAGATTAACTGATTAGGGTAAGCCGAATACTGAAAGCAGGGCGCAATTCGCGTTTGCAAACGACAGTATCGAGGAAGAAAGCGAGAACTGAGAATAAATGCTTGTTCAAAAGGTTACTGAAACGTTCTCAGATCAGTTCACTACTTCTCACACTGGACCGTGTGCATCGCATTTTCCAAGCTGTCATTTCTCATTACACGCCCTAGAAATTTCAACTGCCTCTTCCTGGTGTTAAATATGTTTCTTTTTTGTTTCCATTTTCTCTAGAATTTCATCGTTGCTCACATGTTTGGTCCATCGGCATCATTCTGTAGAACCACATTTCTATTTCTTCCTGTCTCTTCTTCATCTTTGATGAGATTGTCCGGCATTCTTTGCCATACAGGAGGACAGATATCATATAACAGTTCAATACTCTTTTCTTTGTTTCTAACGAATTTTTTTTTCTGTCTCTTAATACTCTGCTTAGCTTTTGAAATGCAATTTCGCCCATTCTAATACGACTTCGGATTTCAGTATCACAATTTCCGTCCTTTCAAATTTAAATTTTTGTACTTATTTCATTTTAGTATCCCCCATTAGTAATTTGCATTTGCTGATAACTATGCATTCTGTCTTCTTGTAATGTATAATTCTGTTGATTTCTCAGAGAAATACTGATTTCGAGAAGTGGGTCTCGCCGAAAACTTTTCAGCACCTCCGCTTATATATTTTCCGTATTCAGCAAAATATGTGATTAGATTCGGTCTGTCTTCAGATCAAACGTACACGATAACCGATAGCAATGATTAGTTTGCAGATCAATACGCTCTCGTGCTTTTTTCGATCGTTAAAAATCAATACTATTCATATGTCAAAAAAATGTGGGTTGTTTGACTGATTCATTAAAGCCAGGCAATTTACCACATACATGCATACGTGAGTGTGTATGCGTGGGCGTGTGTATATATAGGGAGAGTGAGGAAGAGAGAGAGAGAGGACGAGAGCCTTCGACGTCACAATGTTATGCAAGCTAGTCTCGCATACTAAATCCTTCAGTGAGTTCAATCCTCAATGGGTGACCACAGTGAAGATTGAACAAACTAAAACAATCCACCCCATTTATATATATATATATATATATATATATATATATATATATATATATATATATATATATAAATTGGAAAAAAATATTGGTTACAGTTGAATTAGATCAAGGAACAGTTGTATTTAAAAGTGGTTAATACACGTATATAAAAAAAGTGTTCAATACACGTATATGGAAACTAAAATTTAACATGCAGAGCTTTGATATCCCAAAAATTTAGAACATCACGCTACCTTGCTTTGAAGCTTTCGGTATCCTCAGGTGTATATATATATATATATATATAGTTACCTACAGACAGATTGTTTCGCAGGTCATCAGTGTGGCTAGACATCCGATTGTTTCAAGTCGGGATCGAAACCCGACTGATTCGGAAACAGTCGGAGATTTCCCCACAAAGCCATTGACGCACGGTTGAAAGAAAGGGGAATTTTTAAGTACTTATTCTATGAATAAACATTCAATGACTGACAGTGCTCAATTCAGGAAGAGCTTGTAATATTAGTAGTATTAGTCATTATTAGTTTACAAATTCGCACTTATTTCCCAAGAGGGAACAACCGAATTTAATTTTTTTGGGTGCGAATATATATATATATATATATATATATATATATATATGAGTGAGTGACTGTGTGCGTGTGATAAAATATAATGCGTCAGAAAATCAACTGGCATATATCGCTGAGGATATTGAAAGTTTGAAACCAAAATAGCGTGATACGCTGATATCCTATTTTTTTAAATATATATATATAAATATATATATATATATATATATGTGTGTGTGTGTGTGTGTGTGTGTGTGTGTGTGTGTGTGTGTGTGTGTAATAAAATATAGTTTTCAGGTTTGCTATAGTTGTGGGTTAAAGTACTCAATATGAAAGACAGAGCCTATGTAAATATAAAAGTAGACAACACCCAGCGGCGACAATCTGTTTTATTATTATACGCAGTCGTTAGGAAGTATGTGTCGTGTTTTTCCTAGACGATTTATATATACCGGTCAGTGATGCATTGGGCGTAGTCTATTTGTGTGCCGTGTTTCGTCCTTGATCAAACTAAAGTCATGTTTCCATTGAAGAAAAGAAGAAGAAGAAGAAGAAGAAAAAGAAGAAGAAGAAGGTTTTTTTTGTTGTTATGATTCTACAAAAATACTTTTACATACTCAAATATGTCATAGACGATACTTAACTAGTTTATGTAAAAAAGGCATCCTTTTAACAATCCAGAATTCATCTTTAATAGTCAATTTGTTTGGTCAGTATTTAACTCATTGTTATTTGAATAATGTGCACTATATAATCAGAATTGTAAAACAATAAGGAGACATTTTAGAAATACTTTTTTTTAGGTTAGAATTCTTTAGATTTTCGAAAATGTTTTTATTTCTTTATCATTTTAGAATTAGCATCCTGTACACAACATAAATACTGTGTTAAATCGATCCCTGACTTTTTAAAGTGCTATATTTACATTGATTTTTTGTTTAAAAATGTGAAATTTGAACTGTGATTACGCCATTGATAACCGCCTAATATTACAAATTGAAAAGAAAATAGTAAAAATCATCAGTCGTGCGCAGTTTGTCCGCAAAAGAGTTTGAAAGGCATCTTTATTTCTGATTTGTTTTGGTCTGGTTTGTTTTGGTCTGGTTTGTTTTGGTCTGGTTTGTTTTACGGCATATCAACCTCAATCGGTTATTTAACTTTTTTTTATTGTTGGTAATACTTTTATTTTTTTTTTTCTGGTAATATATTTTCTTCAAAAATATATGGCTGGCAATATCATTTTTTTCAAAAAAAGTATTGTTGGTAATACTTTTTTTTTCTGGTAATATATTTTCTTCAAAAATATATGGCTGGCAATATCATTTTTTTCAAAAAAGTATTGATGGTAATATCTTTTTTTCCCAAAATGTATTGCTGGCAATACCTTTTTTTTTTTTTTTTTAATTTATTGCTGGTAATTTGGCTATATCTTCTTTTCAATATATTGTTGATAATATCTTTCTTTTTCTTTTTTTTCAAAAATGTATTGCAGGTAATAATTTTTTTTACTAAGTATTTCTGGTATTAAAACCTATTTTTATACTTTTATAGTGTTCTGACCCCTGTTTTGGGAGTTAACTATTTGCCCATAGCTGGGATTCTAACAGGTGCTACCACTCCGAGACCTGAGAACACCAGCAATTAAGAGCTGGTTCCACGCTCCTCAAAACCTCCTGATCAGAGAACTTGCTGTTGGACGTAGTTTATCATCTTACCCTGGACGCGGAGGTAGTTTATCGTCATACCACAGGCTGTTTGATTCTGAATATTCTGCCGGATAAGAAATGTTTTATCGACCGAAATAATTAAAATCAAGAGGTGATAAATCTGCTGAGTGTGAATGATATGAAAACCCGAATCGTTTTGTCGATCTTAAAACACGTTTTCTATTTGCAAAAGGAGAATTTTGACGCAAGGCTTCGTTTTCGGTAATAAACTTCTGAATGGTTGTCATTCTATTCTGAAAGTCTGCTGCAGATGAAGGAATCTCGTGTTAGTCTCAAATGAAAGTCAAATTCCGACATTAAAAATTTTCCTGATTAAACTCTGAAAAACACTATAATGGACGGAGGTAATAAATTACTTCTGAACTCAGATTCCTACTATTCAATTCTTGGTTCTGCCTTAGCATGTTAACTCAGGTTTTATATCGTTGAAATTCTGGATTACTTTCCGATGGAATGCCAATACATACATATATATATATATATGAATTTGTGTGAATATAATATTTGTCACCTTTGAATGCGAAGGTTTTCGTAAAATAATTACAACACATTCTTGCTCCAAAGATTTGATAAAACTGTCGGAGCGACAATTCTAAATAACAAAGATATGTTGAGTTAAAATATTTTTAAAAATCTTGTCTTATTATATATATATATATATATATATATATATATATATATATATATATATATATAGAGAGAGAGAGAGAGAGAGAGAGAGAGAGAGATAAAGAGTTGGAATATATATGTATAAATTACTAATATGCCAATCTTCCCTGCTAGAAGATTTTGATTGCATTGAAAACGTTAATTTTTTATCTGTATTTGCCTACACACACACACACATGTGTGTGTGTGTGTGCGTGTGTGTGTGTGTGTGTATGTATATAGGTATATATATGTGTGTGTGAGTGTTTGTGTATTAGATAAAATTAAATGTTCACTTATGTTGTCTATCCTATGAGTTGCGAGAAAATTGCATCCACTTATCAGGAGACTTGATTGTAAAATTGAATTTTCTCATATTGTTTTTTTTATATGTTTTATTCATTTTTTCTACATTTTTTATTCATTTTATACGAAACAAAGTTATATATATATATATATAATATATATGTGTGTGTGTGCGTGCGTATGTAATATTGATAATAATTACTCCCAGTACGCAATGAGTGCTGGGAGTAAAAATGCAGTCTCCATTTTCTATATACCGTGTCCCTTCAGAATATCGACGATCTTGGCTCTCCACAATTTGCTGTCATTTTTTTTGCTTTTTGTTCTTAATAATTTTTGTTTTATCTCTCATAAACCCCATTCACTCCTTCATTTATACAAGCCTGTTAGGTAGGTTATGTGATAGTTTCTCTGTTTCTCTATCCTTCATTCTGATGTGTGAGTATCAAATTTTCCACGCCCCCTTTCCTCATTATGTTCCTTAGAAATTTAAACTGCATCTTTCTGATTTTAAGATTAATTAAAATCTTTTCTGATGTTAAGATTAATTTAAATCAAGAGATGATAAATCTGTTGAGTGTGGATGATATGAAAACTCGAATCGTTTTGTCGATTTTATAACACGTTTTCTAGTGTAACACATTCAAGTCTCCTTTTCGTTTCCATTTTCTCTAAAATGTCGTCATTGCACGCACGTTCAGTCAATTTCAGCATTTTTTCTGTTGAACAACATTTCTGTTGCTTCAAGTCTCTTTTTCATCTGTGAGGAGATTGTCCAGCATTCACTTTCATACAGGAAGACTGATATTACGTAACAGTTCAGTATTTTTTTTGTTTCCAACAAATTGTAAGAGAACAAAGCTTAGATATATATTTAAAAAATAGATGAAAAAAAACATATCCGCCA
>CAHIKZ030004677.1:4012500-4015000 GCA_903632075.3 Acanthosepion pharaonis
TTTCTTTTCCATCTACTTTAAGATATAGCAAAGTTCATTTTAGCTGTAAAATGCGAATAAACAAGTTTTGCATTGAAGAATTTTGTATTGAATTTTCCTTTATAATTTTCCTATATAATTTTCCTATATAATGTTCTATATAATTTTCCTTTATAATTTTCCTATACAATTTTCCTATATAATGTTCTATATAATTTTCATATATAATTTTCCTATATAATTTTCATATATAATTTTCCTATATAATTTTCATATATAATTTTCCTATATAAATTGCATATATAATTTTATAAGAAAATAAATTTTCCTATGCAATTTTCTTCTTTTCCTATAAATTTTCCTATATAAATTTTTTCTATATAATTTCCTATATAATTATATAGAAAAATAATTTTTCCTATATAATTTTCATGTTTTTCATATATAATTTCCTATATAATTATATAGGAAAATAAATTTTCCTATGCAATTTTCTTATTTTCCTATATAATTTCCTATATAATTATATAAAGAAATTATATAGGAAAATAATTTTTCCTTTTTAATTTTCCTATATAATACGCACATTATATTTCCTCTCTATTCCAATTTTATTCCAGCATTCGACTTCATCTTCATGCATTCACTTTACATTCGCAAGATATAAATTAATCTCTCCTACACTGTAGCTACTGGTTATATATTAGATCTGTAAAAATTATTACTATTCTTGAAAAATGTTAATGCAAAAAAGTATTATTCTTCAAATACTAATATATTTCGGCTAAAGTAACGCATAAAGTGTTAATAAGATAAATGAAAACAAATCAGTCATCTTTCATTCATTCCGTCTTATTTCCTTTTTCATTCCAACATTCTCTTCCGATTAAATTCCTATTCCATTCTAGTATTTTAAACCTGCTCAAAACCTATTTATATTCCAGAATTCTATCTAGTCTTAATTCCATTTTCATTTCAGCTATTCCGTTTTAATTCCTACTTCTTTCCAGTATTTTATTCCGTCTCAAAACCTATTTCATTCCAGCATTCTATTCCGTCTTAAATTCCTATTTCATTCCAGAATTCTATTCTGTCTTAATTTCTCTTTCATTCCAGCATTCTATTACGTCTGAATTGCAATATCATTTCAACATTTAATTGCGTCTGAATTCCTATTTTATTCTTGCATTTTATTTTATCTTCTCTTTTCTAAAATACCATGTTTTTTATATATATGTTTTAAAAACAAGCAGCACAAAATCACAATACCATTTTAATCTATAGAATTTGAAGCGTGAAAAATGCATTATCTGTAATGCTGGCTGTATTCAAATGTCATCTGGCAACTTTTAGATTTAATTCGAAAGATATTACATCGATAGCATGTAATGAAAACTTCTGAAAATCTATAAAAAATGTGTTTTTGAAGAAAATTTGCATATATATCATCACTTTACCTCAAACTGATTCTGAATTGGAATTCCCCATTAATTTTTCTTATATAACAAAAGGATAATCCATGGTTACTGTCGCTTCCACTGCTATTTTCTCTCTTTTTGTAGAACGTGATGAGGGTAGCGTCATGTATGTCCTGGGTTACTGTTTCTTCTTTCCAGAATTGCACTAGAAGCATGTATAAGTTCAGACCGTTACAGCTAGAACACGCTATGCACATACACAGGCTCAGACCATACTTATTCCAATGGAATTCATTTGGTAAGAAGAACATTCCAATCAAAAACCTCCTTTCTGAGAACCGCTAATATGTGGAAGAGGTTCCCAAGATTATACGTCTCTGATTATTACTATCTTAACCTCTTCAAGTCAAGGTTAAACCATTATCTATCCTTAATATTAGGTACCTTCACGAGATCGCAATGAAAAACAGCATATCATGATGAAAATATGCTCCAAGTCTAATAAAAAAATAGTTTTATCGTCAAAATTGTTGTTGTTATTAAGAGGAAGGATAAAAGTATATTTTGATTATATAATTAATTTATTTACTCTTTTTTAGAACATTGAAAATTTTGATTAAAAAACTTGTTTTCTTGCGTCGGCGGTTGTACTAAGTTTTAGCAAAGAAATTTTTCGCCTCTTTTTTGATATGACAGACACATTAATTTGGAAATTCTTGAAAAAATGAAATAATTCTCCGAGTTTATTAGAAAATCTTGTTAAAAATATGTATATACATGTATTACATGTATTTTTCCCCTTATTTAATTTTATGAAAGCTTCAGAAATTCATCGAGATAATTTGTAGTTACTATATTAGTTAAAAGAAGAATTTTTTGAAGAATGTAAATCTCCGATTTTATTTTGAAAAATCGGACCCGGTCTTATCGAGAATATGTCCTGAATCGAAAAATAGAAAACGCAATAAAACTAAGACATTGCTTTATTAGACAAGCTTTTAATTCTTTTTATGAATAATATAGTATATTAAAAACAATATTGTCTGAAAAAAAAATTTCGATGAAATGAATGATTTTTTACAATTTAAAATTGCATAATTTAT
>CAHIKZ030004677.1:4020000-4052500 GCA_903632075.3 Acanthosepion pharaonis
ATATGAAAGTAATAATGGTACCCATCATTACTGGAGCGTGGGGAGTAGACTCCAAAAAATTTGCAAAAACATAGGAAGAATTTGAATTCCGAGAATTGTTTGAAAACATCTAGAGAACAGCATTACAAAAATCAGTTTATGGCGGGTCCTAACTATGGCAAAATCACAGGACAGACAATATTCCATATCCTTGAATGGTAAGTAGTTTAGGAGAAGGAAACACTAAATTCAAACAAGCCTACCACCTCTGCAATCTTACCTCTTTAGGCAAAGTCGAGAAGAAAGTAACTTCAAATACAAACCCACTTCGCATGTCATCGCAAAGAAAAGAACTGCCCCCAGCTACAAACAATAACGAACTCTTCGGGCTTAGTAGAATGGTTCGAACAAACACGAAACTGGGACATGGCACGGCGTCGTGGACCTCTCTGGTTTTTTGGATCATTCGCCCATGGGTGTATCACCCACAATACCTTAGACGACGATTTGCGGAGGGTATTTGTAGAGGGTATTTTAGTATTAAGAAGATTTGCTGTCACATAATCTTCATTATAAGAAATCAGATACAAATGCTGTGAAAACTGCAAGAACGGTAATTATAGTGCCTGTTAAATTTGAATTATTGATTTTTAGTGAATAATTAGTCATTTTCTAGCCATTAATTTACACGCTTCAATGCCATTTTAACGGAGGAAATTGTTCGATAAATCTCCATTCGCATATTTCCAATCAATTATTATCGGTGTATTGATCAATTGAAAATTTCTCTGGTATTAATCAATTTCGGAGTGTTTGGGGTATATGTACGTCATAATGATGACAGCAATTTTCAGCAGTTTCATTAAACCACGAAATGATTTGTCTTCCAGCATTTGTCCCAATAAAACTGTTTTTGTTGAATGTTTTCATCCATAAATTAAAAAGGATTGCATATTACATTACAAAGGATGACCTATTTTCTGAGTGAATTTCTGGGATTATTTTTGTGAATTACATATGGAATAATGCCGTCATTTTTGTAGTAATCACAACGTTTTGATGGAATAATCATCAGTTGTCTTGCGATACGTGTAACCATAATGAAATTTTGAACTGAACGCTTTATTTAACCGAACCCAGCAACCAAAAAAATAAAAATAAAAAAGAGACGTGACAGCATAGGGGATAAATCGTGATAGCAGCAGCTGGGAAAGCAGCAGGCAGGCAATAAGAATATTACGTTTAAGGCTCTAAGTTCTAGCATTCCTAATTGTCTATAGATACCGTAAAAAGAAAGAAAGAAAGAAAGAAAGAAAGAAAGAAAGAAAGAAAGAAAGAAAGAAATGACATAGGAGTCGATAAGTCCTTATGATACAAAACAGGAACGTTTGGGGCAAGATGAAAGAAAGATGGACATAAAAGAAAGAGAGTAAACCCTGCTTTGGGGGGGTGACTGTCTTTGCAAAAGGGACATGATGTCTAATAAGAATCAATAACGTAACGAAAAAAGATGATTATTGTGAAAATGTCGGTGTCAAGATTAAAGTGAAGTATGGGTGGAGGTTTATTCATAACAATTAAATTAGACTAGAAATATCTTCAGGATAAGAATATGGAGACGAATTGAAGTATGTGTGAGAGCAAAGAAAGAAAGAAAGAAAGGAAGAAAGAAAGAAAGAAAGAAAGAAAGAAAGAAAGAAAGAAAGTGTTGAAAATTCCGTTAATTCAAAAATCGAAAAAACGCATAGAAAGCCCAGGTAACAGTTGGTAGAGTTACGGAAAAGATGGTCTTCGCGATGAAGCAGAACATATCAGTAGTTAATAATTGCAGTATATTTATTTGTGTTAAAACAGAAAATGCGGCAGAAGGCCAATAAAGGGGATGTGGAATCAATCTGTCATCAATCTGTTCATCAATTTGTCTTATCTCAAACCTGGCTCAAACCTAGCTCGCCAAAATCACTAACACAATCAAAGTATACAATACTCCTTGCACTAAAAAAACACATTCTTATTTAACATTCTTACTACAACCACAATAATACCTTAAAGTATCTATGAAGTCTTAAATAGTCCCCATATGTACAATGTATCTGTGTGGGTGCGGAATATATGTCTTAAAAATGAAACCCCAATGAATTATTTACAATGATTACAATTCCATGTACAAGAAACTGAACAAAATAATGATGCGGCTGCGGACAAGCCAATCTTAATGTCATACAGTAGATAACCCCCAACGAACTGCTTCCACACTGCCATGTTTCCTCGACGCTGCTCGGGGAACTCAACGTACCTGCATTTGTCAAGAGCAAAGCCTCAACTCCTACCGCTTTCCCAGCATGCGATGCACTCGTTGGCGTACCAGTGATCACTTCTTCCCACACAACGTAAAACATACTAAGGGCAATTGTGGTTACCTTGCATATATATATATATATATATATAGACATTTGAAATCTATAAGGCATATAATAAGGAAAGCGAGTTTAGACAACTTGACACACAAAGAACTGATTAAAGGCAAATGAGAGAGAGGGAGAGGAAAAGAACACGTAATCTACTAGAGAGGATAAATAAAGCTATGGAGGAATAAGGTTTAGGAGAGCTAATAAAAATACAAAATTTATTTAGAGTTACAAAGTAGAGGAAATTGTGACGAGCCATAGTAGCCAATGTCATGAAGAGACACGGCACATAGAAACAGATGACCATTTTTGTAAAATCAGAATATAAAAATGCATAGGTTAACATATTTTAGGAAAATAAATTCTAGAAATTTTCAAGCTAATAATTTATTTCATATAAGTTGATTTTCCTTTTAACTCTCAAAAAGGTTTAAAAGCCGTCCAATATTATCCAACTAAATGAGTACATTTGAATGATAAGTAGACATAACGAGTTAGAAATTATCGATAAATGATTCATAACAGTATTCAAGAGGTAATTCACTTATTCATGATCTAGTTTGATGTTGTTGCTACATATAAAACATTGATTTGAATAATCCTGTAAATACTTTGCAAAAATACTATCTTTCGTGTATTGGTAAATATTGATCACGAACCCAGCAGTTCCAAATTTGAAATTTAAGAACATTGATTTTAAACCTATAACTATGAAGCTTAATAGACATAGAATTTTGTGAGAAGTAGAAAGGTGCTAGTTTTATGCTTACAAGCTTTGCCAAAAAGCAGGCCGGAAAATAAAAAATATTTGATGTCGGAAAGTAAAATATTTCAAAACGAAGAAGGTTTTTTTTGTTGTTAAGAATATATGGTATTAATATCATGGGTGGAGGTTTATTCATAACTTATCAAGCCTTATTCTTTCTTTTTCTAGTCCTTCATTTCTTTCTTTCTTACTTTTATCATTTCTTTCTTTCTTATTCTGTGAATCTTCTCTTTATATTATAAAATTCTGTGATTACTTTATTCCGTCCGTCTGTCACACCCTCTAAAATAGCCATACTTTGACTGATCGAAACAACATTTTAGGGAGAAGGGCAAACAGGTAAATGGTTACAAAGCACAGTTTTTTATTAATTATTTTGGAAAAATTACGTGTTATTATTTTACATACAAAATATTCCAACACTTTTAAAATCAATTTAATGATTAAAATAACAAATTCTTCTATATAAATAAATATGAATATCAGTGTGTGTATGTCACACATTTTCAACTTTACTCCTAGAGGACGTAGGTCAATATATCGTACCATTTTGGAATTAGGCCGACTCCGTAAGCAAATTAAAAACATTCCGGGCCAGACCTGCAATCAAGGAGGCACAGTGGAGTAATAGCGGCTTGGATTGAGAAATCGCAGAGCCGAGTTCGAATTCCAGTCGAATCCATTACATTCACTTACGTGCTAACACCCTTGAGAAAGGTGTGAATCCTCTTCTTCTCCCTCCAGCTATGGGTAAATAGCAGAACAGACTGGGTTCTATAGCCCTGGATGGCAACTGGTCTAGGAGAAGGGCATCTCTGAATTCAAAACCCGCTGAGGGTCGTTTGGGAACCTTGTGGCACGTAGTGAACCAGGTCTCTGTATTCGGCCCTTCAAAAAGTGTGGATGGTCCTGCACGAAACCTTCACCACTATAATCAAATCTCATGTGCTATACATGCGGGTTTGGGGACCGCTTGTGAATTCCAAATTCCCATGAAACTCCAATATTGGAGCCGGCTCAACCCACCCCGGATGAATGCCGTTACAAGTACAAGTATAGTAGTACAGTAAAATCTGCAATCCTGAAATTCTGGATTCCCAAGTTTTCATTCCTGTGACTGTTTTCGACGATTCTTTTCTTTCTTCTTACGTGATTTTTTGGCGACGAATTTTTTTATACTATAACAGTTTTTAGAAGTTGGAAATAAATTTGAAAATAATTGAAGTTAATTACGAAATACAGCGAAAGTCACCCATTAACTAAAAATATTTCTTTGTATGGAAAGTAAGGACCTACGTACATCAAATTGTCTTGAAATGAAGTGGCGACAGAAGAATTACCGTTGGAATTTTTAAGAGTTAAGCTTAAATATTAATGCAATACTTAAAATGTAGCGATTAGTTTTGAGTTCTTCTGTAGTTTATTGTTGCCTATCGCAGACGGCCGCAGTGTACTTTGCAAAAAGAAATCTCCGTCAATAGAGGACCAGATTGCAATCAAAAGAGCTAAGGTTGCAGCGAGGAAAAGTAAGTCCCATGCAAATGAACACCCAGATCGTACTTCAGCCATGAGAGCTTTCAATGTTGAGAATATGCAAAGACTTAGTGACACTCAAACGCCTGAATAAGTCGAAGGCTCCATCAAGAGCCCTCCGCAGAACCTAGCTTAATTGCCGCCCGATAGAGTGGCTACTAAGCTAGTATTTAATAAAATAGAAATTTGTTTTTTTGAATATCTTTTTTTTTTAATTTTATACATACAAGAATCCAAATTCCAGTCCGCCTATGGTTGCATGCTCAAGAGTAAGAAATCCTAAGAATTTATTCTTCGCTGTTAAAAAGGAAAAAGAAAAAAATGAAATGTTATCAAAAAGGACAGTAAAGTTTACCCTGACGTCCTATAAAATTAAAGAAATTATTAAACCCCGAAGTGGGATTTGTGTCCAAGTATTTTTCCAAACAAATCAGCTTATTTAAATTTAATCGATTGGTTTGCGAAATTGAACGAAACGTTGAGTTTTTAAATTTCAACAAAAATGTTAGCAATTACGTCAACAATGCTAAACACTGTAAGAATTTCAAAAACAATTCTAGTCTCTAAATAATTTGTTCTCGATTAATAGTAACATATCTTCCGATTGTCGATAAGGATGACTGTCGAATGTTATTTTCTTTATTGAAACTGGGACATGAATCTTTATTCATTTACTAACTTCGTCGGTATTTTCACCTAGTAAATTTTATTCTGAATATCGGCCAATGTTTATTATAAATTTTTAATCAGGAAATTCTATTTTTCGTTTTTAATCACTATAGTATTCTTTCTTAAATAAATTTCATTTTAGGTTTGTTTGCAGGTGTTCTCTAAGAATTCCTATCATGGCGTTTCTACCATTTCTCATTTCGTTTCGTCTTAATTTTGCTTTTTCGACATCTCTCGTCTCATTCGTTTCTTTCGATATCTAAAATCTCGTCGTATTCTTTCTTTTTCGTCATCTCTCTTTTCGTCTTATTCTTTCCTTTTCGACATCGCTTGTCTCGCCTCGTTTCATTATTTCCCCTTCAGCATGCCATGGTTCGTATACTGAAAACAATAAGTTTTGACTGAAAATTTCCGAATATATAATCTGATTTGTTTAATCAATCTAAGTCATTGTTCACAGAGGTGTTGATATCAATCTCTGGAGGTCATCTATCATACAGGGGATCTATAATGTACTTGGGGTTAAAAAATAGAGGTCGATAAATAAGACGCGGTGATTTACGACTAAACCTCACCAATTTCCAACCAAATACTAATGTTCATCAAACTAGTCCTTCCCATTAACGTTGTCAATTAGGTAAAAGGTATATTATTATTATTACTACTACTATTATTATTATTATTATTATTATTATTATTATTATTAAAATGCTCAGCACTAATTCAAAAAGATTACAAAAGCAACTCCTACCCAATAGCGGAACGAGCAATAACAGCCAATGATTAGCGTAACATATTTTACTGAAAGATTGTTATAATAAAGATTTTATAATCTTCAACCGACGGAAACTGGCTATTCGGTCAATGATAGTTATTATAGTTCATTATTAGTAATGTTATCTCTCTATCTATCTATCTATCTATCTATCTATATATATATATATATATATATATATATATATATATATATATATATATATATCCATCCAGTCTGTTCTAATCTATCCATCATCTATCTATTTATCTACCTATCTATCTATTTATAATAATAATAATAATAATAATAATAATAATTACACGAGAACAGTCACTGAACAGGTTGCAGCAGATGAGGTGATCCTACAACACTGAGGCAGACCGATGGTACTGCGTGATTATTTTAACTCACTAATAACTTACGCAACACGATGTGGTCTCTCAGCATCAGACAATCTTGATCGCATGGCAAGAATCAGTCAAAATAATTGTAATCTACCTGTGCCTCATAGGTAAGACTCTGTTTGGGACGTTAATACACGAATCGTATCACAATGTGTAAAACGCTATATGTTCCAAAGCGGAACTCCTTTTTAAATACTGACCAAATCCGACGACGCTGTTTAACTGCAATAGTCAAACCCGAAATGGTGCCTACAAGGTGATTTAACTATAAGCATAGCATAATGCATTAATCAATTAATATATCCTCTAAACATCAAATTTCCCTGAATGGCTTAGTGCATCGTTATTTCTATTAAACTAATTATTTATGAACAAGTTATTTTTCAGTTTTTTCACCTTCCAATTTTCATCAAATCTAATTTTAACATCTGACAATGTTTATTTGGCAATCTTAATGTTGATCAGAAAATTCTCTTGTTTCTAAAGATCTAAATTTCGAGATATTGTTTTAGAATATCGACCAGGAAATGTTTCTCGACCTCTTTTTTTTAAATCAGGCTTTTATATTTTGTTCTTAATAATAAGAAAAATAATTATAATTTACGTAATAACTCCTATGTAGCTTTGTTTTCTAAAATCTTTTTTTTTGGGGGGGGATTACATTGTTATTTTGCCTATTTCTTCTACTTTTTCCGATCTATAACCTCATGGCAAGTATATGAGAAGAATGTACAAAATATTATGAATGTGTCACATTTCTTGATAAGCCTATTTTGTTAACCAAGCTAAATGTGCACTCACAATTAATGGCTAGAAAAATGTGTGCTTTCACACATAATAAGAAAAAGATAGATAGATAGATAGATAGATAGATAGATAGATAGATAGATAGATAGATAGATAGATAGATCTGAATAGAATCAGATAGATAGAAAGAAAGAAAGAAAGTAAGAAAGAAAGAAATGAATAGAATTAGAAAGAAAGAAAGAAAGAAAGAAAGAAAAAAAGAAAGAAAGAAAAAAAAAAAGATAGATAGATAGATAGATAGATAGATAGATAGATAGATAGATAGATAGATAGATAGATAGATAGATAGGGGTGCAGAACAACTGAACACCATCGACTGAGCTCCGGGGCAACTTAGGACTTAGACAACTCAGGAACGAGACAAAACATAAGATAAGACATAACTTTTATATGACCGAATAAATGTCATTTATTAATGATTAAACCTTAATTACTGAATATTTATCTTCAAATAAGGCATTTGAAAAGGCATTATGTAAAATATGAATCAAGTTTTTTTTGTTTTTTAATTATTTTAATAAAGTAAATCGAAAAATGTAAAAAAAAATGAAGCATTTTTTCTTTCTAATTATTTTTAATGTAAATCGTGATGTGATTTGTTTTTAATAAAGTAAATCGATACTCTAAAATATGTCCATTCATTGTTTTAGAAATTGAGAACAGGGTAAGCTACTTTAAAAAGTTAAGCCTCGATGTCAAGTGATGAGCTACTTTAAAAAGTTAAGCCTCGATGTCAAGTGATGAGCTACTTTAAAAAGTTAAGCCTCGATGTCAAGTGATGAGCTACTTTAAAAAGTTAAGCCCCGATGTCAAGTGATGAGCTACTTTAAAAAGTTAAGCCTCGATGTCAAGTGATGAGCTACTTTAAAAAGTTAAGCCTCGATGTCAAGTGATGAGCTACTTTAAAAAGTTAAGCCTCGATGTCAAGTGATGAGCTACTTTAAAAAGTTAAGCCTCGATGTCAAGTGATGAGCTACTTTAAAAGTTAAGCCTCGATGTTAAAAGCTACTTTAAAAAGTTAAGCCTCGATGTCAAGTGATGAGCTACTTTAAAAGTTAAGCCTCGATGTCAAGTGATGAGCTACTTTTTAAGCCTCGATGTCAAGCTTTAAAAGTTAAGCCTCGATGTCAAGTGATGAGCTACTTTAAAAAGTTAAGCCTCGATGTCAAGTGATGAGCTACTTTAAAAAGTTAAGCCTCGATGTCAAGTGATGGTTCATTATTCAGTTTTTTGGGGTTTTGTTTTTTATAGCTGTCTTGATTTCCTCACCACCAGGTTCGTTGCTGTTTACGTTTGGAAGCAGACTTTGTATTGTTCGGATTTATGTTATTGTAAATTCTGTTTCCGTTACCGCCTTCAGATTTGTATAGTCAGAGTGGAAATGTGACATGATTTTTTTAAAGCAAATCTCTTCTTCTGATTTTCTTTTGATTGTATATAATCGGAATTTTTTTTTTACTCAGAATTTCAACTCATAAGCTATACTGATTAGTTTCAGTAAGTTTGTTTCTAATTTCCCCAAGATATTGCTTTATCAGATCATTAAACTTTTCAATTTTTACTTAATGTTAATTTTTTCAATATTCTTTCTATGTTTTTCGATTTTGTTTCTTTGTTTCTTCTGTCAATATTTTCAACTCAGTTTTGTCATTCGCCAAAAGAATCAATTAGATAAAATAACACATTTGAAAGAATAAGTAATAATAAAACTATAAACAACTTAAATGCCTAAAGAAAAGAATCGAGAAGGGATATTTTTAAACTACCCAATTCCCTATATATAGCCCGTGAAAGTATTAGTCATATGGTCATGATCTGTTGTGGCACAAACCTATAATTTACTATGCCGTGTATATTTAGAAAGTTCTTAATGAATAATTTAGACAAGTTTTGTCTTCAATAGGGTCCTCTCATATTGAGAGACAAGCTTATTAGTATCTTTATTAAAATGAGAGAAATATATATTTAATGAACAATTCCCCATATGCGGTAATTTTGGATTTTATCGTTTATTAATTATATTGCTCTGGATTAGATTGAGCTCTTTCTGTGAACCAGTTTTAATATTTTATATTACTAGGATCGACTTGGATTATATACCAACGAATTTTTACCTTCATTACACACACACGCGCACAAACACACACACAGACACACACACACATATATATATATATATATATATATATATATATATATACCCACTCACAGATACACACACACACACACACACACACACACACACACACACATATATATATATATATATATATATATATATACACCCACCCACAGATACACACACACACACGCACAGACACACACACATATATATATATATATACTTTTACACATAATATATATTCTTTTACATGCTATAATATGTATAAAAGCTAGAAAATCCTTCCTCTTTTAGGTGTCATGTCTCTCCAGAACATTAGGGATTACGGCTCTCCGCAACATCCTATCCCGCGTAGCTTTATGTAACGTTTGTCTTCTTATTCATCTCAATCTCTGTTCGGCTAGCCATTTGCACAAGTTCGTCAGGTATGATACTCGCTATTTTTCCTCTCTGTTTTTTGCCTCCAGTATGCCCCGTGAATGTCAAATTCTCCATGCCCTCTTTCCTCGTTTTTTCTCCCGCAAATTTCATCTGTTTCTTTCTGATTCTAAGTGTAAGTGTAGTTTTTCTTCCTATTTCACTTGAAAGAAAATCCCTTCATTCATATTGAACATTATTCAGTGAATATTTCGGATCAAAATCCAGCTATCAACTGTCTTTGATTCAGAACCTATTCGTTCATAAAGTCTTAGCCGTTTTGTAGATTTGCGTACAGGGGATTTTACAAGTTTAAGCAATGTACCAGATAAAATCCAAGGATTAGCTTCTGAAACACACCTTCTTTGGTGTTTTTATATGCGAGAAAATGTATTTATTTTCTGTGAAATTGTGTTTATATGTGCCTTTCTCTGTGAGCCTTCGTGTCTTTAGGTATCCATTATCAACACTCAAGTGTTTGTTAATTTCCAATTGTTTGATCAGGGGCGTGTATTCGCTCGTTCCTTACATTTGGGTGCGCATGCGTGCGACTACATTTGTGTCACACTCTGTGAGAAATAAAGCATGACGAATGAACGCCATCCCTTTTGCTATTTACAGGACTAATTTTCCCGGCAAACATCACAACATGAAACCATTTCACTTGAAGCAGTAAACAACCTGAAATTTTGACTGGTACCCGAGGATTCCAATTTCCTTTCTAAGTCCAGCTTTCTTCGATAGTAATAGAAGCAAGGACGCTGTTAAATTTCAGGTCAGGAGAGGTGTTCCAAGAAATAACTCTCCAAATCAATAGTCACGTTATTTATCGTGAGAATAAAAGATAATTCATCTTAATATAGAACCTGATAATTTTCGCTTGTGTGATTTTAAATAGTTTTAATCATTTGAATTGTTTATGTTGTGTTTTAATGTTTCGTAGAATGATAGGACAACAATACAAGAATTGTTTTTTTCAAAATCTAATTGGCGTTAATTTAAAGATATTGGTAGGATTTTCAAAATACATTTGAATCTATATGGTAAATATACCCTGAAAATACAACTTATTAAATTTGAAATATTTATATTTAATTATTTTGTGGTATGGGATTATATTATACATTTAAATGGTTGTTCGTCATATTGAAAATATATACGTATAATAGTTTAATTCTTAATACTTATTTGTACAAAAGTACAGATTCACCGCCATTTTTTAGACAGCTAATGATTATGTACCTCTTTTAATCCGGTCAATAACGAGTGAGTATTTGAATTTCAAGCGACTGCCAGAGTAATTCACCGTGTGTCCACAAATGGCGTTGTATCTGACACCCGATCGCTAGATTGGCTAAAATAGTGTCATTGAGGCGAAATCATTTTTTTGCGGGGTGGGGGGGGTATATCCTAAACTATCTTCCTTATATTTAATCCTAGTTATGTTTTCCAAACAAAGTGCCTGTGACTGGTTATGTCAAGCATAAACACCAGTCGATATCGATGCAAGAAAAAGTGGAATAGTTTAAAAGGCTTAAGATCGATGTTTCAATGCGGACGATAAGCGATATGTATGCTACTGGTTTGTCGATAGTAAATTACATAAAGAACCAAAGAGAAAAAAAATATTGCAATTCGTTACTGAAGTGATTGTAAGAAACAAATGAGCCGTAAAAAAATCTATAAAAACTAGTAAAAGTGCTGAACTTGATCGAATGTTGGTTGAATTCTTTCGACAACGTTGGTGTGATCGAGTTGAATTGTCAAGAAGGGTGTTAATGGAAAAGGTGCAGTATTACAATACGCCTGTGACTACAGTTAGTAATGGATGGTGAAGATTTTTTTTAAAAAAATATAAGTAACTTTAATCACTTATGAAGGAGAATAGTTTGAAAACCACGAAGAAACAGACGAGTTTTTTTAGACTCCTAGCTGACAAGAGGTTCAGCCCAGAGAAAGTTTATAATGTGGATGGCTCTACTCTATATTGTCGATGTATCCTTAGGAGAACCTTCAGTGAAATTGCCGCCAAAACTATTCTAAACAAACTTAACGAAAACATATCTGACTGGAGGTATGACAGGTGCTGATGAAGAAACTCGTTTCTGCATCAGTCTACTGTGAAATTGGAGACATTCTATTGATTCCTGAAAAGAAAAGACAATTGAAAATGATGATTGTCATAGTGGGATTGTGTGTCTGTATATATTAAGATTGCCATAAATCGTAAGAAAGATATGCTAAAAAGAGATGTGTAAAGGTAACACATCGTTAGATAATGATAAAAAGCTGAACAGAACTCACAAAAAAGTCGACACAAATTGGAAAAAAATTATAAAAAGAAACAAAAAAATTACTTTAAGAATGTCATAAGAATGATATTCGAGAAAAATTAAGATCCGAATAAATAAGAAAAGTTAGTTGATTCAAATATCCGAAGAAGTTGATATGATGGGAGAGCTATGGAAGGAATGTTTGTTCTCCCAATTACATTTCTCTCATTATGGGCATTATTATATCCGTGATAATATAACACCGTACATGTTTTGTACTCAGAGATAGTTTTGTAATGCTATGTCGTACACAATATTATATATACACCTGTCCCTTGCTTCGAAATTCCAATCATCAGAAGAAGACCGGAGCCTACAACGATCGAAAGGTTTATAAATATAACAACAAAGATGAGGATAACAGTCCGAGCAATATAAATAGTGTAAACAGTTACAATACTTCATCTCAGAAATATAGACGGACTTTTAGATTTAATTAAATTAAAATAAGTTCAAGGAATTACTGTACATCCTTGAAGAAAATGTTTTTTTATTGGTACTGCTTACGACTAAGATCCATTTTATTAGTACTGCTCACAACCAAGATCCATTTTATTAGTACAACTAAAATCCAAATTATATATTCATGCCAAACAATTTCCTTTCACATTCTACGATGTTGGCTATTGTCCACTTTACAAAAAAAGGCTGTGAATATTCAAAATTAATGGAATAGTCTCAGCCTCTCCAGATATTAATCTAATATCAAACTTGTGATGCATCATCCATCATTAAAAGTGATATCTATGATAATGAAAAACATTCGAGCATATATCTTTGGGAAGCAAGTAATGTAAAAGTCCAAATTTAGATTCACGAATATCGTTGAAAGATTAATGGTGATGACGTCTATATTAACGCAGAATAATAAAACGTTTTTACACTCCCTATTTTTTTCCATTTTTTTTTAATCGGTATCATCCCAAGCAATGCAGTACAGCCACTTACCCGCAAGGGATTACGGGATGTGGAGGAATTAGGAACAGAAAACATTAATAATCAAGAGAACGGAAAAAATGCAATCAGGAGGGCAGTAGACAGCGATTGACATTGCATTTAAATTTTTGCAGGTTAAAGTTGGCTGGAAAGCATGGAACCCAGAGAGAGTTCCACAAGCGAGAAGTGCGAGAAAAGAAACTGTTAGCATAGAAATTACGTCTACATCTAGCTATCCCAACTGTAAATTGATGAGACCTCGCCGCCAGTCTAGTATTGCGCTTAAATGCATACTGTTTAGGTAACATACTATGAAAGCATTTATAAAAAAAAAGAGGCACAGAGAGGCAACCTTACGGCGGTGGGCAAGTGACTGAAACCGAGCCGCTAGATCCGAACCAATAATATTAATGATACTTTTTTGTATCTTATCAAGGATCCGCAAGAAAAAGCAAGGACACCTGACCATATATGGCAGCAATATTCTAAGCATGAAAGAATGGTAGATTTACAGATATGCAAGATATATTCCGGAGAGAAAAATTGTCTTGCCCGATACAGTGAACCGACTTTCTTAGTAGCAGATCGAGCGATGGATTCAATGTAATCTTTCTACCTCATGTTAGCTGACTTACCATTAGGACAGGAGTAAATAGCTTTCATCAGCATAGAAGAACTGGGGACATCAAGAATGTCTTTTTTTAATTAACATTAGGAACAATGTAGGTCCAAAGATACAGCGTTATGGAACACCTTCATTAACGAAAAAAAGATCCAGAGGAGTGGCCGTTCAAAACAACTTTCATTTCACTATTTAGTAAGAAAGGTTGAATCAGATTTGAAATTCGTCGAGAAGTACAATAACCTTTCAGGATCAGTAAGCCAAACCCTGTCAAATGCTTTCCAGATATCCAGAGTAACAGGAGCTTCACCATTTTTATCTAAAACTTGATAAACCCTTTCGACAATAACCGTTAACTCATCAACAGTTGGTCAGGAGAAGCGAAAGTTATGTTTCTCATCTGAAATAAGACCCTGCAATATGAGAGGCTTAACCAGAGTTTATTAGAACGTCTCGTACTTTTCGAAAATACGGGCAGATAGTTGGGAGGCTCTTAAAAACTGGGACCAGAAAAAAGTATTTCCAACAAGCAGGAAGGCAAGAAGAAGCAAGTCATTTATCAGTTATGTGCCTAGCGTGATACACACAGGCGATCATGTATCGAAAGATACATGACTTACGAGGCAGATTTTTCACTCAGTAGGTGACCATTTCTTTCTACGGTAGACCAGCTACAATTCAAGGCTATAGAACATCGTCTGTCCTACTATTTACCCATAGCTAGGTAGAGAAGAAGAGTATTCATACCTTTCCCAAGGCTATTAGCACGTAAGTGAATGTAAAGGATATGACTGGAATTCGAACTTGGCTCCCCGATTTTTCAATCCGAGCCGCTATCTATTACTCCACCATAGTGGAGTTTAAAGAGAACAGAAACCAGTTCATGAGCATATTTCTTAACTAGCAGCATAGCCCAGCGTTGCCCTGAATTTTGGGGGAAGTGTTTATTATGCAACTTGAAAAATAATTAACCTATTTTACATTTTACCTCTAAGTTGAAAGGGGGAAAAAAAATAATAATTTTTCCTCGAATTATTTTTCGTATGGTGTTTAATTTGTTGAGGTTTAAATTCTAGTTTGGTTTTGTGACCCTCTACTTTTAAACTCTTCTCATATTCTTTCTTGTGTTTTCCGCAAAAATCGTTCTACAAGAAGAGATTCTGGATAACCTAGACTCTATTCGTTTGTGTATATGTTTAACTAGCAGCATGGCCCGGCGTTGCCCGTGCTTGATTCAAAAATCGTACGACTCATACAGCAATCGCTATCACATGACTTAAAATATTGTTGCCCTTCCTTGCCTTTAAAGGAGTGCCCTTTGCCGTGCTGATTTGCTACATGCCTTACTTCTTGCCTATCTCTCATTGCGAATTTTTCTAAGCTCTATACTAAACGAAAAAAGAACTAAACAAAATGAACACAAAAGGATAAGCTTTAAAAAAGGACTCGTAACTGGAAAAACCGAAAGAAAAAAGAATGTTAACAACAAATACTTTTTCACATCCAAACCAGTTCTGCGGAATCAGAATCAACGTTGAGTTTAAGCAAGTGAATGAGCTAACTGGAGTAAAGTGCCATGCAGATTTAAATTTTTCCTACTTGTGACGAATGTAGCTATCGATTTTTTGCATGCTAGCATGCTAGTTAACATTCGTGTCAGTCAGCTGTTGGCTCTCACGCTGGCCAATAGAATCTTCCTGCCTATTTGTGGCAGCCAGCTATTGGCTCTCACTCCGGCCAGTACAAAATGGCCGCAAACTACATGAAAACTGCCGTAGAAGCATGAAAACATCGATTATTTCCACTATCGATGAGAGTTGGGAAATGCAAAGTCGGTCTTAGCCTTCCCACCAACTTGGAGCATGTGCATGTAAATTCTGGTGGAAATCCGTCGAAAATTGCGGTTGTGCATTCGTTACACACACACACACACACACACACACACACACCTTGCCTTTTATAGATAGAGATTATTGCATGGAGACTCCACATTAACTTCGGCCTTGTGCTACATCTGACGGCGTGCGGCGGTTGGGAGATATCCTGTCTGTCTATCAGTCTGACTGGCTTCCGCAAGTATTAGTCGACTCCCTGTCTTTCAGTAGTGTATTCTCTTTTACAATAAACCTCTCTTTCTTCCATCTACGCCCGTGTTGCTGTTCCTTCCACTCGAGTACCACCTTTGTTTGTTTGTAACCTTTTTAAGGATACAAAAGTTTGAAAGCGATTTTATGCCTTCAACTACAGATATTTAGTACATACTGTTATAGTATGTAAATAAAAAGGTATTATTGACAGTTTTTAGGGTATTACTTGCAATTTTATTATAAAAATGCACTGTTGATTTTACTTGGGGGAGGGAGTCACTTTTTAGCTGGGACCCTAACAGGTGCTACTACCCCGGGTCAGGGTGAACCTGGGAACAACAGCAGTTAAGAGGTGGTTCTTCGATGCGTAGTACCACCAATCTCCCGATCAGAGGCCTTGCTGCCGGATGTAGTTTGTCGCCATGCCCAAGACGCTAGACAGAGAGGCTGACCAAGAAAAAATTCATGGTCAGAATGGCAGCAACATCAGTAACATTAGAATGATTAAGCCACTTGTCAGGATGAGCGTTAAAATCACCAAACGCAAAAATGTTCACAGATGAATATAAAGAAAGAGATTCTTTTGATACTCTCAGATATTTTTTATGTTACAGCCCTATAAGAAGGAGAGCGATAAAGGAAAAAGAGATATATTACAGAGTGCAATAACGCCTATCTCTCTATCACCGTTTCTCATTCCATACAGAAATAAACACACACACACGCAAATACACCCCCCCCACACACACATATATATATATATATATATGTGTGTGTGTGTGTGTGTGTGTGTGTGTGTGTGTGTGTGTTTTTCAAAAATTTAAAAAATAAATATAAATAATAATAATTTTTACCAATCATAATTTTACACAAACCCCACCACTCGTATATACATACATGCGAGGAAATATTATTCAGCGGAGAATATGACATGTATACATTCACGAGACATTTCTGCCACACTTCCAATCTTTAAATTTCAACATTTCAGCATACAAATGCGTATGTATAGACACAACACCACCCGTACACATACTTATGTCATATCCGAAACTGCCCACATATGTTTATATATGTATGAGTCCCGACTGACGACCAAGTATGTATATGTGTCTGCATACATCGATGTTTGCGTTAGTACGATGACATAAGCGACGAAGTTTCCCCCACCACTTCCACAATAACACCAATACACGCAATCTACATAAACCCAAATTTTTTAAAAAATTAATCAGTTTGTCTGACGATCGCTGAAGCATGAAACCCAGGGTCACAAATTCACATCTATCCAATCAAATATATATATATATATATATATATATATATATATATATATACTAATATATTTTACCACATTTAGTATTATTTTTAATGGGTACTCATATTTGAGTTGACGTATTAAACTATATATATTTATGAAAATTTCTTAGAGTTAACCTGTAGAAAAGACAATATTTATAAATAGAAATGACAATAGGAAAACTAGTTATTGCTGACGCGTTTCGGCTAATGTGAAAATCCACATTGTACGAAACGGGTCAGCAATAACTACAGTTTTCCTATTGTTATATATATATATATATATATATATATATATATATATATATATATATATATATACTTTCGTCTACCGTCTGAATATTTGGGAAATCTTATTTAAAAAAAAAAAGATGCACCTTTCAGGCAGGATTCGAGATTCCGTCCACCTTAGCTCGAGAAACCGTCGGTAGATCCGACGGGCTTTTGACTAATTCGGCCACAAAGAATCATGTCCATCGATCAAAGCCGATTAGAGCCATATCGGCGCAAATTTTTCCCCAGGTTCTCGAACTTTCATATCTGCACAGTTTTGTATCCTAACGTAAACGAAACAATTTATAAATTTTATCAGATTTTATCACTTTAAATATATAGGATATATACAAAAGAATTTTAAAAGGACAGAAAAACCAAGAACCAATATAAATAAAGAACGCAAAAGAAAATCTGTCATAAAAAATGGAAAGACAAACGGAGAAGAAATGACCAAAAGACAGAAACTTAGCTACGCAATAATACGCAGTACACAATGTCTAAACAAGACAGACACTGAACAATAAAGAGACAGGGTTCGAATCACTACATGAATTACTCGTTAAGACGTTCTGGATGATTGATTAATATATATATATATATATATATAAATAAACATTATTTTTTAAAAGCCCCAGTCCGTACAAGAAAACCAGTTAAGATGACACAAAACCCAAAATAATAAACCTGTCTAGATATACACTTACAAAGAATGAAATCAACCGATTGAAATTAAGCCTAAGTTCTGCCATGCTCCGAAAAGCAATATAGCAGACCTAAAAAAAAAACCTTAAGGAATTTGAACGCAAAATGATACTAAAAGAATTAGTTAATAATAACGAAAATATAACAGATGAGTCATTAGTAAAAAAACAAAAAAAAAAACAAATCCAAACCCAAACAAAAATAACAATACTAATGAGCTAAATATATATTTTTGAGAAACTCTGGAACCTCAAATAACAAGAAAAATCCAAACCATTCGACAACCGTACATACAGATAAAGACTAGCGTTAGAGAGCATCTGAAAAATAATAACATAATTATAAAAGAAGCAGATAAAGGCAACACTATATTGATCATGGACAGAACATACTATAAAACAAAAAATTCTAGAAACACTAGAGGATAGGATCAGCTACAAATTAATTGACACTAACAGAGACAAAAACATTATATCATAAATTATAAATCTCTGCGCAACACATAATAAAATATTAACAAAAAAAGAAAAGGATTTCCTAATAAAGTTTGTACCAAAAACAAGCAATTTCTAAGGACTACCTAAAATTCACAGATCGAGTGAAATAAAAGCAGCAATACAGACACAAAAATCTGAATACATTAGCATCCCAAACCCTAGTGACCTTACATTCAGACCAATAGTAGCAGGACCAGCCTGTCCAAATAGCAAACTAGACATAATAGTAAAACCATTTACTAAGCAAATTAAAAGCCACATCAGAGACGATATTCACTTCCTTAGCTGCACGCCACAAAAAGTAGATCCGGGAACGCTTATGGCAACTTTTGACATTAGCAGCCTATATAGCAACATGTGCCATGAACTAGGTAAAAAAGCAATCTCATTCGGGATTGAAAAACATCCAGAAACACTACATCCCAGATTCACTAAGGAGTTCATTATCGATAGTATAGACCTACTTCTAAACAATAACGCCTTTGAACAAAAACTATATCCAAACCCTAGGTACTGCAATGGGAACAAAAATGGCACCAACATATGCCACCCTAGCATTAGCTTACCTAGAAAAAAAAACTCTATGAAATGATAGAACAAATATATGGGGAAAATATAAAAACCCAATTCACTAAACCTGGGAAACGATACTTAGATGATTGCTTCATTTTCTGGAAATTCTCATGGAGTGATATTAACCAATTCTACACCCTACTTCATAAATTACACCCATAAATCAAATACATGCAGGAATATAATTTCAACGAATTACCATTTTTAGATATACTCATTAGAAATAAAAACAACCACATAATCACAGATACCTACCACAAACTACAGACACCTAACAATATCTTAATTTCAAGAGCCATCACCCAAAAAGCTGCCTGAAATTCATCCCCTATTCTCTAGCATGTAGAGTTTGTACTATAGGGACTGATAAACACCTCCGAAAAACCCACCTAAAAAGAACTACATAAAACTCTAACAAAACGAGGCTACCCTACAATATTAATAAAGAAAGGTCTTGAACTCTCAAAAAATTCCTTTAGACCAACTTCGAAATAAAAAGGAATGTAACGTCGAACAAACTCTAGCATATGTCTCAACATACAGCAAAATCAATCCAGAACTATTCACAGAAATTACAAAAAGTCTAGATCTACCCAGGAAGAATAATAAACTGAAAAATATACTAAAACAACTATAATAATTAAAAGAAAACGCCAATCTAAAAACCTAAAACAAATATTAACCTCATCCAAATTTAACCAACACACAATACAGGGAAGATGTGAGGTTTGTGACAACATTATAAAAGGAAAATCCTACACTTCTGAAAACTCCAAAACGACATTCATAATAATTAAAAACTTAAAGTGCAACTCCAAAAATTTATGTACCCAAATGCAAAAAACTCAAGAAGTTATATATCGGTATCAGCCAACAACTGAATAATCAGGGTCTTCATAAACACAAAAGCAATATAAAATTACTAGGCAACAGAAAACTTTTTGTATCACAACACGTCTTTAAATGTAACCAGGATAAATTTAAAATTATGCCAATATATCAAACAGACAATTATTCTTACCCACAAATACAAGAAAAAATCTTTATAAACAAATTTAAACCAGAACAAAATAGATCATAACCCCACACGCAAAAACACACAACAGGCGCACATAATGACCAAATACAGTGATCAAACCACTCACAGGCATGCACACATGCAGGTGTCTGTGGAACACGAATATATATATACACATATTGACAAAAGCAAGGGTCTACTCACGGGCAGGCGCGCAAACCCCATACAACTTAGGAAGTATATGTATATGCATGTACGTATATATGTATGTATTATATGTATGTATGTGTGTGTGTATACTGATTCCTTGTAACTTAAGAAGTATATGTATATGTTTGTACGTATGTATGTATGTATGTGTGTGTGTATATACTGATTCTTTGTAATAGGACAGTATGTGTATGGAGAGAGGAAGTGCGTAATATACATACGCATGCTGATATATATATATATATATATATATATATATATATATATATATATATATATATATATATATATATATATATATATATATATATATATATATATATATATATATTTCATATAAAAAACATCGAGCACACTCGCGAACACTACACAGCATAGGAAGTGTATGTATGTGTTTCTGTGTGTGTGCGTATGTGTACAAATATGTTTACTGATTCCTCGTAATAAGACAGTGTGTATGTATGGAGAGCGAATATACATATACATACGCATGCTGACAAAAATACAAGAAAATTGAAATAGATCTAAGAACACACGGGGGTCATTAAAATGTAAGAATGCCGATAACTCCTTCACTATTTCTCGGACCAAACTTAATTGTTTCCTAATCATTCACGCCGAATTTTCACTGCCAATTCAGAAAGATATTTGGGTCACTAACACACAAAAAAGAGAATGTCGCATATCGAAAATATTTAACATCGAAAAACATAAAGAAAAAATTTATTTTTCATAATATGTTGAAATCTCCAGGCTTTGCCTGATGAAGGTCGCAAGACCGGAAACACGTGTAGCAAAATTATGGAAAATAAAGCATAATATTTTTTTTTTTAAATACATATTACAGGCAAAAAAGTTTGCGCTTTGTTGTGATGAGATAACCCAACTTCCCCATTCACGATAATGGACGGTCTGGTGGCCGATAAAGTACGACCACAGGCAACAGTAGAGAAAGAAGGTCTTCGTTTACTAACACCATTGCGGTTAGCTTACTCCTGACTCTGTCTCTGTATTTTGACATACCTACATCCGATTATAAAATTATTACTGAAAACCACACTCGGGTTTACTTTGTTTATTATATCTTGTACGAGATATAACACGCTTTCTCTCTTTTAAATATATATATATATATATATTAAAGGTAACAAATCCGTTGATATATAATCCAAGTTATCTTGAACGTTGGTATATAATCCAAGTTATCATGATTGAGCGTGATGGCCTTGTTCTAACTGCTGATCCCGCTAGATAACACGCTTTCTCCCAGAAACTCTAACTGAGGTCTGATCAGCATGGTTGCAGTATAAAGCCTAAGTAGGCTCTGTGGATGTTGAGCAAACACAAGTGTGCCTGAGAGAGAGTCTGCAATAGGAATTGGCTAGCCACCCTGGTACGCGGGTATCCTCGAATACAAGTAGCCAGCTATTATTAATTATATATATATATAAATACTAAGGAACTTTGGATTATTTACCTAACCAGTTCTTTCCTATTTTCTATATATTTTCTCATATATATATATATATATATATATATATATATATATATATATATATATATATATATGCCCAGTGAAAAGCGGAAAATTAACTTTAATTGTTTCTTTTATGGTTGATTAATTGCTCCTCGGTCTTGTGACTCATCATTTAAAAGTTATTTGCAGACAACTTACGTCTTTAGTTCTGCCCTTCTCGTATAGCTAAACAACTCACAGATTTTGAGAATTTTCAAGGTACTTCGAAGAGGGATTGACGTAATGTGCAAAATTCTTCTTGAATTTTTCATTCACATCAGTTGTCACCAGTTTGTCTCACATCTTTCTGAATTTACCGCTTTTTTTATTGTACATCCTGTATATATATATATATATATATATATATATATATATATATATATATATAGAGAGAGAGAGAGAGAGAGAGATAGATAGATAGATAGATAGATAGATAGATAGATAGATAGATATGGGTGGTGCACGTGTGTGTGCGTTTGTTTGTGTATGTTGGCTTTTAAATGTCTTATAAAAACACTTTGTATGCTTTTAACATATTAGGTGTCTGTGAATTTTTTATAAATATTCTTCGATGTATTGTATCTCCTCAAGTCATCACTTATTCGAGCAAACCAAAAACTTAGAAAACGTTAAAAGTTATGGCGTATATCTGAATACCTTGCCGACGACGTCATCTAATAATTTTAAATAAATTTAAACAAATAAAAAGTGATTAAACCATCCTCAGGCTTAATCCTATTTTTCTCACCCCCTATTACAGCGGAGTCAGTGTCGTTTAATGAATAATATTAGACTATATTCTAAGTGGCCCAGACGGAACACAGATATAGGCGACGTGAGAGTTGTATACCAATCATAACGTTAAGATCTGGGAAAACGACATATGTTCGTTTATATAAACGAATTGTATCTACACAAACCAAACAGTGTCCGAAAAATAAATAGAATGATTTGCTCTGGAACAATAAGATACGGACAGAACACCCCCACCCAAGCAAGAAGACCAAATCGATTAAGAGTAAGCAAAGAAAAATATGTTAACCTATTTGTGAAAATAGCGACAAAAGATATGT
Source organism: Acanthosepion pharaonis (assembly GCA_903632075.3). Lineage (NCBI taxonomy): Eukaryota > Metazoa > Mollusca > Cephalopoda > Sepiida > Sepiidae > Acanthosepion > Acanthosepion pharaonis. Next base: position 4,043,005 of record CAHIKZ030004677.1, read on the forward strand.
GAATGGCATAACAGTTGTTGGTGTGAACAGGGAAATTGGCCGGTTATTCTGCAAATTTCTCTTTCGATAACGCTCCATACCATCTGGAAAGACATGATTCCGTCTCTTCTCACCCAACTGTCGATTACATAGTAGGATAGATGGGATCGTTGGCCTTACGTAGGAGGACAAGTTTGAATTAAAATCCATGAAGGAATTGGGAAGCTACTTCAATATATTTCCCAAGGAATTATGGCAATTTCCGCATAATTAAAAAAAAAAACAGCTAGGGAGAAAAAAATGTCATAAAACAAAAATATAGCGGACCAGATATTTGAGACAAGCGAAAGTGAAATTATTTTAAATGCATTGAACGCGCTTATATATTGAAAAGACATGTAGAAAAATTAACAAAAATACACTGTAGTGCCTTTTTCCGTCGACGATAGTGGGAGAGGATCTCGTTATTAAAATATCTTCTCTTATGCAATCACCAATAGCGATATTCAAACATCTTGCGTAAATAAATTTGTGTAGTAATATATGAAGAAAAAGAAGAAAAACAACAACAACAATCATGTAGTAGTTTTCGCCGTAACTTGCAGTTAGTATCCAACTCTATACATACTACTACTTCTTCTTCTTATTATTATTATTATTATTATTATTATTATTAGTAGTAGTAGTAGTAGTAGTAGTAGTAGTAGTAGTAGTTGCGTATGTTTCCTGATTCGTATCCTGTAGAGCCGGGTTATCAGACCCTATAGAAAAATTGTCATTTAATTGATAGCACTTTTCTTAGTATATGGGATGTTCCTAGTATGTTGATATTACCTGGAACACTGTAAGTAAAATCGTCCATTCCTTTCCTAATGAGATCCAGAGTTCCGATTATTATTGTTACAGTTTCAGTCTTCATTCCCCAATTCTGTTAATCTCGATCTCTAAGTCCTTGTATTTGGACTCTTTCTCAATAATTTTCATGGAGGTGTTTCCCTCAGAGAGTACTGCTATGTCAATAAGCATACGCTTCCTTTTTATGATAATATCATTTTTGTTTGCTTTTATTTCCCTATCTGTTTGAATTGGCATATCCCAGAGGATAGTTATATCGTTATTTTGGTTAACTGTTTTGGTGCTCATATCATCTCTCAGTGGTTTTGATTTTCTGCTTCTTGAATATCTTCCAGTGCATATATTTTGCTACATTTTTATTGGGTATATTCATTTTTTGCTAGTTTCGGACATCCTGAGATAAGATGGCCGATTGTTTCCACAGATCCTGCATTTCGGATTAGTTCCATCCTTGATTACGTGACAGTGATAGGATCTGGTCGCGAGATTTTGGTCCTGGGCTGGAATAGTCATATCTTCCGTTTCAGCATTCGACCCTGTGCTCCTCAGCCACTGATGCGTTTTCTCTTGGTTCACATCAGCTTCTTTCGTTCTTTATAGGTATTTGCCATACAACGCCTTGTCCTCCCAGATTTTTGTAATTTCTTTTTGGCCAAGTTATTTTGCTTTCTGATTTACTCATTTGGCCGAGATGGTATTCGCTTCGTTTTTTGTCGCCAGGATTTTAGGTAAATTAAGCTGTTTCTTGAAGAATGCAGCCTCTTACTTTGTTGGAGTTTATTTGGTGTTTGGTCTTTTACTATATGTAGTCATCGTTTTTTGTGAGGTATGCTTTCAATCCGATTGTTGTAGCTTTTAGAGTTCAAGTTTAGACCTCGGCCTCCTAAAACTCTTGGTACTTACAGCCTATCAACATCTGATTTCGGATGGTACATCCTTATTTGGGTAAGCATTTTTCTGGTCTTGGCGTCAACTCTTTTAATTAACTTCCATTTAATAATGTTGAAGCTGCTTTGTTAGTAATGTGTTGATAGACTTCATTTTATTGGTCCCATTTAGTTCGCTTTTTAATATGAAGCACATTGTCCTATAACATCCTTTTCAGATGTTTTCCTTCATAATTAAATATTGTTTTCCGTCTCCTTTAAGTATTTGTATGTACCATCTTGGTCTAGTTTCTTTAATCTTGTTGATATCAAGGACTAAATCTGTAGTTGTAGTCAGTTTACCGCCTTTGAAGGTGACTTTGGCACATTTATCAATTCTGAACTCCATCCTAATGTCTTCGCTGAAAGATTCGACAACGGCGAGTAGTTTTTTTTTTTTGTTGGTTGTCATCCTTGGCAAGCCTTATTATTATTATTATTATTTAATTAATTTGTCCCAAGTAAAGGGCTACTGGAAGTGAAAGAGAATGAAAATCTTTTACAAGTAAAGAGAAACCTGATCCTAAAGAGGAAACATGGAATGAACATCTACTCCTATTATTAATGTTATATATAATTATTATATTGTTTGATATGTAAATAAATATATATCTATAATTGTTAGGGGACCTTACCCATAATAACATAATAGACTATCCCATACGTAATAAATACTGCGCCTCAAGAGGAAGCAGGGAGTTCCGTCTGAAGTCTGTGTTCCGTCTGAAGTCTAGAGTTCTGTCTGAAGTCTGGAGTGAAGTCCGTCAGGTGTCTGTCAGTCAATTAGAGCGAGTCAGTCAGTCGAGTCAGAGGCAGTCCGAAACAGAGTCGTGTTCAAACAATTACTACTAAACCTGATTGTTCGTACGAACACTTTTCTACCTCTCTGTATATATGCCTGTTTATAATAGATCTGTGTTATGCCATATCCGTATTCGAGTTCTTCTTTATTGGTTCTACCTTGGACTATCACCGTAGTACAAGGAACCGGACCATAACAATAATAAAGTTTAATTTATAAATTAAACACAATAAAAGATAAACAAAAATATCTAATAATAAATAGAAAAATATTAAAATATCCTTAATTTGTGATGACTAGAAAATCCGTTCTTACCGTAGATCGCATCAATAGCAGTATATATTTTCCGTATTAAGTTGAAAATTTTCACCTTTCAGGAGGAGGCATTTTGTGTCACTACTGTGGCGCTCTCGAACTGCTATTAAGCAAAACACAAGGGCTGTTTATTTCTGAGCTAAAAAGTGGTTAAATGAAACCACGACACTCTAAACTACGCATAGGCTTTGACCACTATAATGATAAAAATGAAAACCTAAAAGTAAATATGGAATTTATAGCCGGGATCAAATCTTTGAAAGAGGCTTATGATTTTCACCAGCTCCCCCCTCACAATTTTCTTATCCCCAAGGTTGATTGATTGATTTGATTTTGTTTAGAGGCATATCAATCTCTATGGGTCATTTAATGACAAAATCTAAATATTTTAAACACAGTTTTATGGCTTCAATTAAATATACTTTGAATAGAATTGTATTCCTTTGTAGAACCCAAATTCTACATTATTCCAATACCCAAAAATAGTTTGGTCAAATTTGTGCAAAAGGTGGATCACAGAACACTTTCAACTTCATACACTTTCAAAAAAAATATCGAGCCCTCATTGGTTAATAAATATACAAGTAGGCGTGACTATCCACCCACGCTTAACTAATTTTTACAGCACGTGACTGAAATCCAAGTTCGCACCAAGTCTCTGTGAGCCACCCGAAGCAAATAAAAACAGAAACTCATTCACACTCTCCTGTTAGAATTGTGAAATCAAACTAATTGCAACTAAAGTTCACGTCACAGAATCTTAAGTTTTTGTTCATACGAACATTATACAAACTTAACGATATTCACACTGACTCACTAAAACTCACCAGTGAACTCTATTCCTTTTCACTTACTAAATTTCTTACGCAGAAGTTAAACAGATTCCTGCTAACAAATCAACATTATTTCTCAACATTCGAGAACATTGTATTACACAAAACAATCAAAGGTAGATAACTTCTTTGATCATAAATTTGCATTCAACTTTACAAACATTTACTCCTTACATGAACAGTAAATTCTTAAATGTAAATTTTTCTCTTGCAATTCATTTACAGAATCTTAAATAACAGATTCTAACAATCATCCTTTCAAATCAGAACTCATTAACAAAATTTAATCTTTCACCAAACTTCAACATAAATTAAACTTTCACCTTTTGTCTTTTATCAGAATTGTTTCTTGTTGGTTTTGCATTTTGCTTAACATATTCGTAGAATGAAAAATTGTATGGATTGATTCGGGCTGTCAACACCATTAAATAAATGTTAGCCACCAAACTTTCCACCACACTTTCAACAACAGATAAAATATTTTGGTTGTCATTTTGCTATAAAATTTATTGCCGGTAGTTTTATTATAAATATGTATTGTTATTCATTTTTTATATAAAAATCCAACGCTGTTATTTTTTCCATAAACATGTATTTTTATACTTTCATAGTGTTTTGTCTTTGTTTGGAGGTTCACTGTTTGCTTATTACTTGGACCCTAACAGGTGCTACTGGACCTCGGAACAACAGCAATTAAGAGAGGGTTCCACGCACCTCAAAACCTCCCACTCTCCCGATCAGTTGCCTTGCTGCCGGATGTAGTTTATCGTCAGAGTCAGGACTTTGTCCCCAAGGTATCGCAACATCTATTAGGTCACATCCATGGCTTCTCTTGTGCACAAGGGTGATATTGCGTTAATTCTCCTTATTCTTGTACTTTGTTGTTCTTTTTCTTCTCATTATTATTATTTCCTTCCTTCTTATTATTATTAGTAGTAGTAGTAGTAGTAGTAGTAGTAACAGTAGTAGTAGAAGGAGCAGTAGTATTCCATTCTTTGCAATCTTTCTTTTTTTTTCTTTCTGGATGCAATTGTGTCTGCATTTTACAGTAAATTGGCAATGCCTGTGGACATCAGAACAATTGAAATTCAATCCATCTTTGTACGCGATTGTATGATCGAATTATAGACGTCAGTGGAAAATTCCATTTTGGGTGTCCGTTGAATTCATGAAAACCCCATAAATAACAAAGAGAATAAATGGCAGAGAGGCCAGATGCCTTTTAAGATACGACATTACTCATTCCTGCTTCCTAAGATCTTTTTTGGTAATTTTCTTTCACCAAAATCCGTCACATCTGCGTAAAAAAAAACAAGGTACTTTATAATATAAAGGCACATCATTTCGCATCCGTTGGTTTCTTAAAGATTCGGACGAAATTGACAGGAAATTATTTTTTTAAGATGAAAGTAGAAATAGTAGAAGTTAGCTCCTTTTATTAGAAAGGGGGCAATTAATTTTATCTATTAATATGTATTCTGAATACCGTGTCCTTTCATATTTAGTCAATTGTTGTACTCGACAGATTCCTTTTTTGTATTATCTGTGAAGAGCCATGCATACATAGGAAAGATAGTGAAGTGATTTCTCGTTTCCAACTCCATGGTCTGGAATTCAGATTTTTTCGCTTAGACTGGTTACTACCCAACGCTAGAAAGGCCAGTCTACCCTACTAAATGATCCGTCGCTTAATCAACAGGTTCATGAAATCAACAGACGAAGTTGGTAAATGAAGTCAACTCACCGATACTCTTTTTGCATCGATGTTCATTACACTGCTCGCTTATCCATTGATGATATTACAACAATAACTCAGCATTAAAATCAGTAGCACCTCAGTTGTGATAGTAGTCGCTGATAGATAGATAGATAGGGTGCTGAAAGACTTTTGCTTACAAAAACTTCTGTAAGACTAAAATTGTTCAAATTTTGGGAAGTGAACAGAGATTCTCTACTCCCCCATACATACATACATTTTACGCAATTTTCAGGCGGCCAAACGATTGCGTCTAGCATATAACAGGCAGTTTTATTCTAGACGCAATCGTCTCTGAATGTTGACTTCAATGATCACTTTTATATTATATATTTACATACACTCTATCTCTGCTGTTGAGCACTTTATCCCATAAATGTAGCACAGCATAAAACTATATTTCTTTTATATATTTTATATATATATATATATATATATATATATATATATGTGTGTGTGTGTGTGTGTGTGTGTGTGTGTGTGTGTGTGTGTGTGTGCTTAGACAAACATTGACAACAGAGAACTGGTGTTCACAAATTCGCTGAAGAATAGATAGATAAATAGAATGCCTAGATAGATAGGTAGGTATAGTAGGTATATAGAATAGACAGAAATATATAGATGGTATAGATTAGAATAGATAGATTAGCTAGATTTATAGATAGATAAACGTAAGGATAGAAAAAAGAAAAACAAAAAGAAAATATATAAGTAGAATGGAATAAAAGAAATAGATTAGACAGAGAATTGTAAATACATAACATATCAGAATAGATAGATAGATAGATAGATAGATAGATAGATAGATGGGGTAAATAGGTAGATTAGACATAAATATATATATATTAAGGAGCTGTGATAAGCGAAATAGTACTGTCTGCGAATGACACAATTAAGCTTTTGAAAATTATATTTCAATTGAGCACTGTTGAGAGATAAGCTGATTCTATAAACAACAGCCACAGGCGCTCTTCAGTAAAAAGATTTGGAGCCCTCTGACTGATTGGCGTTTGTTTACATTCGTAAAAAAACAATACGCTAGATTTAGCTGTTTCATTCCCACGAATGAAGATAGCTCAGTAGAAGCTCTGACTGACACCAAATCAGTTGGGTTTCAATCCTGGTATGAGGCATTCGGATGTCTAGTCACACCGAGGAGCTGTGATAAAGCGAAAGAGTACTATTGACCAGCGTGAGAGCCAACAGCTGACTGACACGAATGTTAACAAGCATGCTAGCATGCAAAAAAAAATCGATAGCTGCATTCGTCACAAGTGGGAAAAATTTAAATCTGCATGGCACTTTACTCCAATTGGCTCATTCGCTTGCTTAAACTCAACGTTGATTCTGATTCCGTAGAACTGAGTTGGGTGTGAAAATTATTTGTTGTTAACATTCATTTTTTCATTCAGTTTTTCCAGTTACGAGTCCTTTTTTAAAGCTGATCGTTTTGTGTTCATTTTGTTTAGTTCTTTTTTTCGTAACAGATTTAATGTTTAGTATAGAGCTTAGAAAAAATTTGCAGTGTGAGATAGGCAAGAAGTAAGGCATGTAGCAACATCAGCACGGCAAAGGGCACTTCTTTAAAGCCAAAGAAGGGCAAAAATATTTTAACTCAAGTGATAGCGATTGCTGTATGAGTCGTACGATTTTTGAATCAAGCACGGGCAACGCCGGTCCATACTGCTAGTTGTAGATAAATGAGTGAGAAAGTGTTCAGTATCCCTATTATAAACAGTGGCTTGCATATTAAGAAGTTTGGCGCCATCAAGACATTCCTCGAACTGACGTTCCTCGGGACGTCAAAGGGAATCGAATATTAACTCTGAAAAAGATCCAGTATTATTACAGAGCAGTTGAAATATCAGTTAATAAAACAACTATTAGTACTGAACGAAATGGGAATGATTTTAATTCGTGTAATTCCCTCAAGGGACGTGCTGGTGGTGTAATGGACATCGGTCTGTAAATTGAAAGCAGCGAGCTGCGAACAAATTTTGGGTTCGGTTCATGCCTTCACTTTCGCACAAATCCCCTTGGTAAAGGCATGAAATCATTTCTTTTCCCGACTCCGCCGACAGTAAATAGAGGTAAATAGCAGAAATGTCTGGGAAAAGCCTAAGGAAATCTCTGAATCCCAAACAGGGGTGAAGCCGACGGGAAACCAGTTCACTTCAATTTCCAAAAACTTATGGAAATTCACAGATTTTAAAAAGGAAAAGGGGGTTATGGGCAGCCAATATCGCCTGGGCAGCGAAAGACATGACACTGAAGCATACACACACACAGATAAATCTTATTTTTGATAAAAAATCCACTAAGAATGATTGTTGAATGACTTTCCCTTATGGGCATTTAGAAAAGCCTAATAATATTGAAATATTGTTCTTGCAACATTTTATCCTCAATCCATCTTGATACTTTGAGGAAAAAATAAACGCGCCGCTTTTCATCAAAAAACACCTTCCCAAAAGTAAAAGCACGTACACGTATCGTGGTTTTAGGGCATTTCTCTGTTACTGATTCGAAGGCATTACAATTGATTAGAAGAACCACGAATACAGGTGATATATCGAGATATTTTGGGTGATAATTTGTGTTCTTTGATAAAATTGTTGGAACTTATATGGGGTTGGATCATAGCACAATAACGACAGGATCAAGCTAAAGTAATGCGTGAACGGTTTGTTCAAATCAATATAGAAGTGCCTTTGACTGGCACTTGATTGAAAATTTATGGTAAATAATGAAAGATCCAAGGACCCCAGAAACATTAATGAAGTTCGTTTACAAAGGAAAAAAGGAACCAAAAATTTCAAGAGAATATTGCGGAGGGATAAGAATAATTTTGACGATTAGTAATTGCAAATCAGGGATAGGCCACAAAGAATTAAAATGTCTATCTATAAAAGACAGGATGTGTGTGTGTGTGTGTGTGTGTGTGTGTGTGTGTGTGTGTGTGTGTGTGTGTGTGTGACGAATGCACAGCCGCGATTTTCGATGGATTTGCACCAAAATTTACATGCACATCCTTCAAGTTACCGGGATGGCCAAGGCCGACTTTGCATTTCCCAACTCCCTTCGATTGTGGAAATAATCGATTTTTCAATGCTTCTACGGCAGTTTCATGTAGTTTGCGACCATTTTCTACTAGCCAGAGTGAGAGCCTATAGCTGGCTGCCACGAATAGGCAGGAAGATTCTATTGGCCAGCGTGAGAGCCAACAGCTGACTGATACGAATGTTAACTAGCATGGAAAAAAATCGATAGCTGCTTTCGTCACAAGTGGGAAAAATTCAAATCTGCATGGCACTTTACTCTAATTGGCTCATTCGCTTGCTTAAACTCAACGTTGATTCTGATTCCGCAGAACTGGGTTGGGTGTGAAAAAGTATTTGCTGTTAACATTCTTTTTCATTCGGTTTTTCCAGTTACGAGTCCATTTTTAAAGCTGATCGTTTTGTGTTCATTTTGTTTAGTTCTTTTTTCGTAACAGATTTAATGTTTAGTATAGAGCTTAGAAAAAATTCGCAGTGTGAGATAGGCAAGAAGTAAGGCATGTAGCAATATCAGCATGGCAAAGGGCATTCCTTTAAAGGCAAGGAAGGGCAAAAATATTTTAAGTCAAGTGATAGCGATTGCTGTATGAGTCGTACGATTTTTGCATCAAGCACGGGCAACGCCAGGCCATGCTGCTAGTAAAGAATAAATGTTTACAAAATACTTTCCTTTCTTTTTTTTTTTTTTTTTTTTCATTATATTTGTTTCTCAGATATAGCCTTTGTAATGTATAAACGTCACGGTAGAGTAATAAATAACGGCTCGGATTGAGAAATCGGACAGCCGAGTTTTAATTCCAGTCGAATCCATTATATTCACTGACGTGCTAGTGCCATTGGGAGAGGTATAAATCTTCTCCTTCTCCCTACCCCCAGCTATAAGTAAATAGCAGGACAAACCGGGTTCTATAGCTTTGAATGGCAACTGGTCTACCGCAGAAAGAAATGGCAACCTACTGCGGAGGGAAAAA